>VXBU01002271.1:717474-825415 GCA_013400315.1 Bombycilla garrulus
AGGAGCGCGCTGCGGGGCAGTGTCCGACAGTGCAGCCTGGAAGTTCCAACTCGGCGACGGTGGCTCCGCTTTTGTGGTGGCCTGTCCGACCGCCTTCCGTGAGGCGCGGGGTGAGCCTGCGGGATTCCCCAAGTTGGCGATGTGTACTTTATGGTTGCGCGGCGTTCACAGTTTTCCTTGCAGTGTGGCTTTTTTGTTGTTGTTGTTGGTGGTTTGGGGTTTTTTCCCCATTTTTAAAAGCAGAATTTGTTTTGAAAGGTAAATAAGTGGCAAAGGGCTCATATAATGGCATTCCAGCACTGTTTCCATGTCAGCATTAAATGATATGGTCTTAGGCTTTATAAATACTGAATGCACTCCTTAGAAATTGGAAGTTTTGCACACACATAAATAGGGATTAATAATCCAATACCAGTGTTGTTTAACAAACTGTGCATTTGTAACCTGTAGGAGGTTTATTCAAGCTGCAGTGTATGCTTTACCCGAAGAACCTATGCCCTGTGTGGTAGTTCACTTGCTTTCATCCCACAGGTGCTTTTTTCATTGTCCAGCTGCAAAAAGAGGATGGTGTCTCTTTTTTGTTGTCTTTTTATTTTAGATCTGAGAGGTTTGGATTCATAATAATGCAAAATAAAGTGTCTCACGTGTTTCTCAGAGAGCTGGTTAAATGTTTACAGATCATACACTGCGAGAGCAAAAAGCTAGCCTTTGGCAGGAGCTGCATGTTGAAAACAAAGTAACTTGGAGAATGACTATCGCTTGTTCTTTGTGCCCTAATCCTTCCAGCGCTGTATGAATCTTTTTCTGACTTCTAATACAAACTGAATCATTTGGAAACTGGGATATTTTGTAAAACATTCATCTTGCTTTTTACAGAAGAGAGACTCAACTTCTGTGCCTTTTTGGTGGGGAGGGAATGAATTGTCTTTATTATCCTATAATGATTTTCTCCTTTTTTCTCTCTCTTTTTTTCCCCCCCCTTATTTTCTTTTTTTTGTTTGTTTGTTTTCCTTTTTTTTTCCCCTTTGTATTTTTCTTCTCTTCAGAGGTTAACCACTGTATAGCAATTCTTTATTGGTAAGCTAAACTGCACATGTTGTGGCTGGAGAGGGGTTCATAGACGTGTTATTTGCTCAAGTGTTGATTACAGTGCAGCCATAGATGGATGGGAACTCACCGAGTCAGGGCAAGGCAGCCAGAAAGTCAAAATTCAGCAGAGGTTCAGTGAAAAGCTCATGAATGCAAAACTAAGTAGCAAGTGTTGTCTTCCCAGGACTGCCTTTCCCATCCTAATTCTCCTCCATTTATGGTTTTCTAGTACCCTAGCAGAAGACCTGTAACCACTTCTTGCTCGTCCAATGCAATCAAAGGGGCCAAATGCCTACTCTATATTTTTCAACTCAGATGAGAAATTCAAAGTCTATTGCCTCCCAAATCTGGCTTCCAGACCTCCAGAAACCAACTGGCACAGCTGGCTGCAGTGCAAGAGCAGTAGTCTTGCCTTTGCTGCCACAAAGGGAACCTGATGCCGGCAGCATGCTGTGCTGGGGTAGCCAGAGAGCCAGAGCTGCAGCAGTGGGAGTCACAGAGCTCTGGGTGATCTGCTTTGTGCCATGATTGCTTTGTGGTGGGGATGTGTCTAGACTTATTTGCTTCAGGCAGAAAGCAAGGAGAGGTCCTGCATCTCCATCTGTGTTTGTGAAATATCTAGTGTAAGGGAAATCCTGCTTGGGCTCTCTCAGCACTACGCATCATTTCTTGAACGAGAAAGGGATAGAGTAGCTGAACAGCATTCTCTGAAACTACAGAAACACAAAATTCAATAGGGGGTTACAAGGATCTGTTTGGTGCAAAGCAGAAGGAATGCATGCCATGTGTGAAACTTCAAACACACCTTCCTGAGATTTTGGGTGGCAATACCACCTTTGTGGTGTTATGTCCAGGCTTTCTACCTCCTGTTGCTATCTTGCTGTCTGTCCTCTGAGCCAATGGCACAACTTCATATTTCGTTAGGCTTTTACCCTCAGATGAGCCATCAACCTGCGCATCTTGTCTGCTGTGGCCACAGTTGGTGATTTTGCTTCCTATGCAAAGGTTGTCTTTGGTAATTAAACCTGTGCAACGCACCACTGGTGGTCGTGCCACATTGCCCCAAGCAGCATGCCATCACCAAGGAAGCAGGGTCACAGCTCCATGCAGGACTGTGAGGATGGCATCTTTCTGCTACAGCCAAGATGAGGAGGATCCTGTTATTCTCTTACAAAAACATTGTGTTTTTCTTGGCAGTGGCTTTAAAAATCTTTGTCTCATACATAGCGACTGATGCAAACGTGTTAGCAGAAGCCATTTTTAAATCAGTTTTCCTTACCCAGGGGAAATGTAGTATAGACAGGGCCTTCAGGAAACGAATAATTAGGTGACCTTTTTCCCCCCAGAATATCAGGTCTGTTTTATGTAGAGCTGTTTGAAGTCACACAAATTCTCATTACTCTCCAAATCTCTAACCTTGCCTTGTTTAAGATACCTTTTAGGAAATCAAATCAGTGTTTCAATCTAATTTCCAAAGGCATTCAAACACATGGTATGTGTGCTAACTTGTTTCCTCTAGCATTAACAAATCTAGCGAATTGCCAAGCTATTTGCCTTGAGGTAAACTGTGATGTTGTACAAGAAGATAAAGTATTTTTTTTCCTCCAATTTTAAACATTAGAAAAAGAAAAAAAGACGTAAAGTTAGACCACATTAGTCCAGGATATAACTCCTTTGAAGCAAACAGTGTTCTCAAATAGATTGCCATGGTGTTTGATCTGTTCTGGGACTTTTTAGTCACGCTGTGATCTTTTTCAGTCACTTGATGTGGCTGAGTCCCCTTGATTCAGATGGACTTTCATTGAATTAGTTGCAATTGAGTATACCAAATATGAGAGTGGAAAATAGAAGTGGAGATAAATAATTTGAGGGGCTTATAACCCTCAAATTTTAAGAATTTTATAATGCTTTTATTTTAAGGAAAGGCTGTGTACATAAGCCAGGCACAAGGGTGCATGTGGTGCAACAGAAGCAGTGAATGGTCTGAAACCTCCCCTCTGCCTCTCCTCCCAGCATGCCAGTCCCCAGGGAAGCAAGTGCTCCAGAACATTTAATTTTTCAAGCAGTTGTCAATAACAGAAGAGTTTCTGCAATGATGAGGAGTTTAATAATCTCAAAATTCTTAAACAAAATGTTTTGGGTTTTTTGTTGTGCATCCTACAGCTCTGATAGTTTCTTCTGCATGTCCCAAGGAAATGAACATGCAATTGCCCTTGTGTATGGAAGGCAGCAAAAGGTTCTTGTTTGAATTCATGATAAATTTGGTTGCAAATGCATGTGGAAGGAAAATTGCCAAATGCTTTCAGAAGATTTTCATTTTGCTCAAGTGTTCACACCATGGCCATCACCATGGTAGTTGATAGCTATCCACTTTGTTGTATACGTTGCAGCTTTAGCCTCATATTGAAGGGTCACGCTGGCATGTCTTTTTTTCCTGTAGTCATACAGAAATAACAGGTTTTTTATGTAAGTTGCTTTCCTTTACTGCAGTTCCTTCATTTTGATGTTTATCCAGCTAAACAGTATCAGAATCTTTTTGACATGTATGGTTATAATTTCTGTGAAGGATCAGTGACCTAGCTTGATAAATTTAAAAGTTCAGCAATAAACCTAAATATGTGACATTTATTGAAATTCATTCTTTGCCATGGTGCTACTTTCTTTCAAAATACTGAGAATAGTAAGGGATTGCATCTGCAATTTGATTAAATCTACAGTTGTTACCATTTGGCTTCTGAAAATTGATTCCCTCCCCTCCCTGTCCCCCAGCTTGACATGCTTATTGATTAAAAATTCTGCATTGGCCTAAGACAGCATATATTTGTTAGTGTTTGTGTGCTTCCCATGCAAGTTCAGACAGGCTTTCAACTGTGGAAGCCAACTCTATTCCTAAACTATTGGAAATGGTAAGGTTCCTTAGTAATTGTTTTAAACTATATGATGACACATCTTTGAACCCCATTGTATGAAGGAAAAATACCTTCTGACTGGAGAGAGGTTTCCTGTTTATGTGTGTGCTTGCTGGAATTAAGCCTTCCCCTGTGTGTTGGCTGAGTATTTTTTGTAATCCAAAATGGCAACAGGGCAAGTCACCTCCAGAGTTTATTTTTGGACAGGATACAGGTCCTTTATTTTCAAAATAGCATGGCTCTGGAGTTGATGATGAAGCACAGGGACCTCTCAGTTACACTTCTACAAGCAGACTCAATTGAGGAGACGCACTCATAAAGACAGCTAGATTTAAGCAATAAGTAATTAATTTTTATTGACAATTTTATACAATGTAAGTTGTTCACTTCCCACACAGGAAGTCTTTTGCTTCAGCCAGATTTTCTTTCAGCATAAGGATATGAAATTTGCCAAATGTATAATTTATTTTATAAAATGGCTAGAACCGTAGCTTTGGTTGTGCCTGAAGAGTCACATAAAATTTTCTGCTTCTCTTTGGAAAGAGCAGGCCAGCAGGTGACCTCCAGGTGGTAGCCCTACTGCAGGAGGATGGCATGTAATACCTGAAGGGTTTTCAGCTTTTTAGATATGGGCAGGTGACCAAAAAATATAGCATATATAATACTCTTGCCTCTTGGTATATGGGGTGTGTAGATCTGTGACCTTGTGGTGTGCCCTTGCATCCTACCTGCCATAGCTGAGCCTCCTTCAGAGGGGAGAGGTGATGAGACTCAGAAAGGCATCTTACCTACAGTAGTAACAAGGCTGGACCACCACGAATTTAGGCAGTGAAGTTACAGTTATTTATGAAATACAGTGTTAAGGTTTCTGGTTTGCTTCAAATAATGCTCATTTTAAACAACTATCTGGGACTGGGAGAAACCTGGACTAACAGACTGATTACACTGAGCATTTGCTAGGGCTGAGAGCCACATGTGGCTGGTGAGGAATGCCCATACCCAGCCCCAGCTTTGCCAGCTGCTACCCTTGCCCACATCTGGCAGAACCCACCCTCAGCTGAATTCCAGTCCCTTTATCACCCACCACAAACACTCAGGCCTACAACAACACATCTGGGTCTTAGGAAACCCGCCTTTTTTTACCTATTTTTGGGGCTGTGCTACTTTTCTGGTAAGAACCCTGAGCAAGACTGTGGCCTCATGATTGTCCCTGGGAGTTTTGCCACTGACTCTTCATGGACACTGGATTTATCTCTGCTTTTGTGTGTGTCTGCACCATATTTGGAAAATTGATTTCTTCTTCTTTGACTTTAATAGAAGGTTGATGTATCTTTTTTGACACAAAAGTTTTCTCATTAATAGTTCTACAGATTGCTAAGTCCTGCAGGAACTATCTATTTTCATCTAAATTTTGTGGAAACAGATCCTTTCTGAGCATGCTTAATGAGCTAGATGAAAACAATTGTCATCTACAGTTAGAATTCCAAACTTACTTATTTAATGCTTCTTAACTTAATGTTTCTTTAGTTTATTTGTTTATTTTTTAGTTTATTTGAGCTGGATGCTGAACCTCACCTTTCTTTTACTTTTTTTTGAAACTAATATAGCTAGTGAGATTTCATGTTTGAAAGAAGTCTATTGTGCCATGTGATTGCCTAGAGACATGCAGGACGTTTTATTATCTTGTCTTTAGCTGCACCATAAATAAGTGTGCACTTTGGATTAATTGACCCAAACTAAATCATCAGAATTTTAGGACTGTCAGAGATATTTATTAAGACATTGGGGTTTGCTACTCCTCCCCTACACACCTTCATTGTCAATGATCCTGTGAGGATAAAAGTAGCTAGCTTCCAAGTTAGCCCAGCATTCCAAGTAGGCCCAGAGAAAAGTCCCAAATCTGTGGATTGTCCCAAAGCATGACTAGGAAAGAAAAAACTGAAATAACTCCACAAGCTTCATTTGTCTTAGATATATGCTGGGGTAATTCAGGCTTGGATTGCTCTCTGTCTTTGAGACATTCTACGTACAAAATTGTGTTAAGATTTCTATTATGGGAATTATATATCTGTTTATCTGTTGCTATTATATATCCCAATATCTGTTATGGGTGTTATTATATGGGTATTATTGTATATACTTTCATGTGTCTTCTCATCCAAATATATCAAATTCTGTTAGGTCTGAGAAAGCAGGATAAAAGAGAGCAAGGCAGCTTTGCTGAAGACAATGAGAGGTGTTGGTAGTTGAATTAATGTTAAAAGTTGATTAGCTACCCTCTCCTGATGTTGCAAATGTTAAATGAATCGCTTCAGTTATATTCAATTTTCCTGTCTACTTCTAGAGAGGGGGTACTAATTTTCCATGTTATTTATTACTGTCCTGTAAAACCTTTCCTTAAACTCTGTAGGTTTATTGCTTTTGCTTTTTGCATTAGAGGCCAGTATTTTTCCTGAGGGAAAATGTTTCTTGTTAATACTTAGTATTCTATATCGTTCTTGCAAATGCCCAAAGCTGAAGTAAAAAAAAAAAAATACAATTGCAGTATTAATAATCTTTTAAAGAGTAGGTAGAATGCAGGCAGCAATGGGCTCCAGTAAACAGTGAGCCAATGTAGAGCTCTCTGTGTGATAAAGCACTTCTGCATCAGAGAAAATAATCCAAATTTCACCCTAAGAAAAGTATTTACCATCCATTTAGATGAGTGGAAAATGTTGTTCATGTTTGAAGATGCAATTTAGCTTGCAGCAGATGATTGAAAACTTTCTTAACTGTTGTTTAACTCTTCTGATGAAGGAAAAGAAAACTTTGACCACTTTTGCCTTCCTATACATGGTCAAGGATAGAGCGCTGCATGATAATGAGTTTTATCACTGTGTGCGTTTGCAGCACTTCCAAATAGTAAATGGGGGTGTTTCCCCAGCCAGGATGCAGGTGCCTTTAGTCAAACTCAGGGAGTAAATTCTGTTGCCTTCAGTGGAAACTATGCAAGAGTTGAAAACAGACAGAGGACCCAGACATGCACTGTCTTTATGCTTTACTTTGATTTCTTAATTTCCTAGTATTTAGGGTTTATTCTGCCTATTGTAGTCAGAATCTGAAATTCCCAAATGTCTGTTTTTCCTGGTATTGCAAACACTGGCCTCACAAATTACCCGAGTACATGACATGGTGGCAACATTTCACTGTGTCCTTTTCCCTTCTCAGATGATTAAATAGCTCCTTTTCTGGGAATGTCCTCTCCTGTGACATTTTCAAGACCTTGTCAGCTCTCCACCATAAATTTCCACAATGGGAAAATCCTGTTGAATCTAGCATATGAACCTTACTGTAAGTTTCTGAATTATCCTATGAAATTTAATACTCAATCTGTTTGTGCTTCAGAACTGCATGTTAACATCTCATTACATTTTATCTTCCATTAAATCACATAGAATTCAGTTACTATTTCTATCAGATTCCATTTGGTTTTTGTCCTTTCTTTATCTTGACCTTATGCATACAAAAGAGAGGGATTTCAAGGCAAGTCCATTTGTGAGAAAGGGATGATTCTCCCCTCCTGGTTATATTCAAAAAGACCTAACCAATAACAGTCAACTTTTTTTTTTTTTTTTCCCCCTGGTTGGTTATGGAAGGCTGCATGAGAGGAGCTGTTCTGAATGCAGAACATGCTGATTGAATTTGAGAGAGGTGAGAGCCAGACAGAAGGCAAGTAAAGTCAGTGCAAGCGTACATGAAATCACAAAAATCATTAATGACATTCTAATTGCAGAACTGAAGCCCATAATTTTCATGCAGAGCTAAAAAAAGGGAAAAGACCTTGCGTCGTGGGCATTTTCAGTTGGAAGGCCTGTTCTCCAGTTCTGTGGAGTTTCCTTTTCTTCCTTCTGAAAACACTTTTACAAAAATGAGTATGTATTTGTTCTTCTTCAGATGTAAGCTGCCGTGATAAAATCACCTGGGGTAGAGCTCAGAGACAACTTTACTGCTTCCTGAAAATGGCTGAGTTGCATTTTTGTCTGTTTGTTTTCAAATTTTAGAAGTTTTCATATAACATTATTTGAAAGAATTTCTTTTATGCAAATAATGCCATAATTCTCTTGTATGTGAAACACTAGCTGGGCCAACCTCTGTCTGCAGGTAAGCAGGAATGCCTTGAAAGCTCCCCTGACTGCAGTGGGAGAGGTCCCTGCTTATCTGAGCAGAATGTGTGCACCCAAAATCACCTGCAGGGCACAAAAACTAGATAACAACCAGTAAACTGTTTGTTTTTACAGTACAAAAAGCCTTTCAGGAAGCAGCAAGGAGCAGTACGAGGTGGCTTAAAAATAAGAAAGTACCCCTTCCCCAGCTGCAAGAGGGAAATCTAAAGTTATGTTATTTACCAAGACCACCATCACATGCTATTAACAGAGGTAAAAGCCCATCAGTCAAATATTTGACTACTCATGGTTTATAGGGATTTCAAAGACTTATGAAAAGATAATGCCTGTGTCCATTAGCTAGTTACTTAGAAATGCAGCGTTGGTTAATTCAGCCTTTCTGTAAAGAGTAATTATTATCTTCATTAACAATATATAAGATTTTAATGATTTACTCTTCTGCACCTATCATTCCTTTTATGTCTTCTACATCTCAGTATTTATCCTGTGTCACCTATTGCTCATTTTAAATGAGGTAGTATTGAGATTCTGTCATTGCCACAGATCTTCTGTCTTTCAGCCTGTTTTAAGCACCCTGTTCTCTAGGCCTTAGTAAGCTCAACTATCACAGGAATCAATGAGAGTAATGTTTGCAGAGAGACAGTGGAGTCAAGTCTTGAAAGGGATGATGGCTTCACAGTGAAGGAATGCAGCTTACCCTGACCTAGCTTAGGTCTAAAACCAGGCTTTTGTGTGAAAGCCAGGTGTGTAAGAGGTGAGATCTGTCCATCCTCACCCCAAACATCTCTATCTGTTCAAAATTAAAATGCTTAAGTGAGTAATTATTAATCACAAGTAGTCCATATTTTTTGTGTGAACACAATATACCTGGTGCCAATAAGTAATACAGTGTAATTTGAATATTTTTAGTAGGAGCAGGGATGTTAAAGAAAATATTCCTGCTAAATGACAATGACTTTGTTCAGTGCCCAAAATATTGAATTAAATATCAATTGTTTAGTAAAGCATCATGCTCAAGAGCAATTGTTTCACTATAAAGTCCTAAATCAAAAACATACATTAACTGACAAATTTCTGATTCTACCACTGCCATTTTATCTTCCTTTTGGAGAAACAGACCTTACTTAATGTTATGGGGAAGATCCAGAGAAGCTGCTTTGGCATCTAAAATGGGGTTTAGAATGAGTTCAGGGCACAAGTCCAGCAAAAGGATGTGAAAAGCTAACACTCGCTGGCCACAAAGCTCTCAGGTGCTTAGATTAACCAGTGTCTGCACTTTGTTCTGAGTATTCCTTGGATCTCACCTGAGCTGGAGTTCTGGAAGAGAAGGCAGAGCAGTAAGAGACTCTCAGTCCTGGCTGGGTTACAGCTCCCAGCCAAGCTCCTTTGCAGTGCCCAGACAGGATGGAGCCAGGCACGGGTCCTGCTGCTGACAGGCAGCCTCCAGCACCACACACCATCCCCTCTCTTCCTCCCAGCTGGCTTGGCTCCAAAGCATCAGGACAGCTTTGCCTAGGAGGACTCACATTCCACTGTGTGCATCTTCCCACCAGAACAGGAAGAGGAGGAGGAAAGTGAGGAGTGGCTGTGGGGTGGTGGATTGCTGGATCTCATGGCAAAAGAGCAGGAGAGTGCAGGCAGGGGCTGCAGAGAGAGGGCAGGGGTCAAAAGCAGCAGAGCCAAGCCCTAGTCCCAGATTTAGACCTTTGGCCAGCCTGTTCATGCAGGGATGAGGACCTGGTTTTAAATCAGCCCTTTTATGGCAAGCACCATTCTACAGCTCAGCCTTTCTGTGCTATGCCTGTAGTAAACACCAGCACTAAGCCTTTTGTGTTGTGGAGGTGTTTCATAAGAATGGATTCATTATCCTCATTTCACCCATATGAGAAAGGTAAATACCCTCTGAAGTTTGGAAACAGCCTCTTTGCTTATCTCACAGACTCCTTGAATCTGGCTCCAGGTTTTCAAAGGAAGCATTCCAGGGTCTGAACAAGTCCAAAACCTCATTCTGGGCCCAGTAAATATGAGAACCTCTGATGAGCAACAGTTGCACATTTAAGCTTCCCAGGTCTCCAAATGAGGGGAGAAGACAGGCTGAAAGAAAGTAAATGAACCAGCTGAAAAATCCTTTCAGAAACAAATGCACAAAAAGAGATCCCATTAGCATGAAAAAACTCAGACTGCTCAGCCATCCCTGAACTCCTTCTTCAAACTATTGAATTTTTCAGCATCTTATGAAGGTCAGCACAATATTTCAAAATAAAAACTGAGGCTGATGGACCCTTGCTGAGGGACATCTGCCAAAGAAAAGGGAGCTGAAGCTGCTACAGAATCAGCCACTCTCCTGATTGCAGCTGTGACACTGTTGCCTCTGGTGAGAGCTGGGATGTCAGCTAGGCTGGTCCCAGGCCATTTGGGGATTTATGAATGCCAGTACCGTAAAGTCCTAGGAAGGCGATCATGAATCACAGGTTCGAAGCGAGGCAGCGGTCACGCCAATGAGTCGTCATTAGCTCGCTTTCTAAACTGAGTGAAAGTAGGGCATCAGTTAAAGTGCACTGCAATAACATAAACTTACAGTGACAAAAGCAAGGTCAGCATTAAAAATAAAAGGTCCTAACCTCCTAACCAAACACAGATGGGAAATGAGCGCTGTCCTTGACATTGTTCCTGTTTGATTATCAAAAAGCCGCTATGTAGCTAAGTAGACCATCAGGTTATTAACTTTGGTATTGGATAATGTATGAAGCTGAGGCATAAATAAAGACCCTATTGCTTTCACTAGCAAATTTACAAACACAGCCAAATCAGTTTTGTTTGTAGCTGTTTTGAGTGTTTGCACCACATTTTCATTTAGGGCAAAGACCTAAGCTTTGCATAGAGGTGGTTTGTTTTTGGCGGGGCTGATTGTCTCAAACACAGCATTACATAATCATGGTTATACGTTGTGGAGCCAGCTTGAGCATGGAAGGAGTGCAGTCTGCTTTCCAGCCCTAAGTATACATGCAGACAGAGCACAATATCAGCCCAACACAGTATCTGCCCAATGGACTGTGCCAGGCCAGACCAGCTCAGCAGCCCCACAAAAGTTCGTAGATGCAAGGAGATGACTTGGAGGCAACTTTAAGTCCTCTGTACAGTGCTGACACAGGTCCACAAACAGAGCTTTTTCTTGGTTTTTCCTTTCCCTGGCTAAGCCACCCCCAGCAGGCTGAATAAAGGAGAGCTGAGGATCTCATTCCAGCCATTGGGCCAGTTCTCCAAATCTGTGAGCCCAGTTCACTCATACAGATGTGCTGATCTTGCTGGGACCCTGCACAGTTTGACCATGACATCTCAGCTTGACAAGCTCTGTATCAAGCAAGGCATCATCGAACTTTTGAAAATCCTTGACCCTAAGTTTTGTTGCTAATTTGCCTTGTGGCTGTTGGAAACACATCAACTGAGAAGGGTGAAGTCATAGCACACAGTGGCATGCTTTATGTGTGCCCGCCAAGCAGAAAGGTGCTGCCTGAAACTGTCCTGCCAGCTCTTTCAGAGGAAAGAACAGAGCCAGCACAATTTCTTTGGCTTGTATCCTGGGTATTTTTACCGCACCTTGGAAGAATTCAGGGACTTCTAGGGTTTCAGTTGCTGATATTATTATATTTACTTTGACATTAAAAGGAAATTAGGCAATTTGGTGGGTTTGTAGATCCATCGGTACCATTCTAATAAAATATACCTTATCATCACTATTTTGGTACAGCTGTCATATATCATCATACAATATACTTTACCGTCTGTATCTACTGACATATAGAACTTTTTTTTTTTTTTTTNATAATGTTTGGCTGTGAAGAGTTATTATCTCAGGGACTCCTAGGAACCATTAGCAGCAAATGACAATTAAACTGCAGGAAATGTCCTGCATCAAGATCATTCATAATTGCTGTTAGAACATTTAGGTCAAATCTGTATGCTGTCTTAGTTACTCATGACTATCTGCCTTTTAATCTTTTTCATTTTTATGACCCATGCCATTCCTTTAATTATCACAGTATGGAAGGCTGTTAGTTTTACAAGACAGGAAAAGCTTCCAAAATGTGCTCTGCTTTTCAATACAAGAAGTCAGGTAGATAGGTGTTACAACCATAAAACATAAAGTAGTAAATCTATGTGCTGAGACTAGTTGAAGGAATTGAGCTAAAAGTGTACTTGCAGCCAGGTTTGCCAGCTTGGCTCTTTACAAAAGGAAGAACTACATTCCAAGGAAATTACTCTGTCCCTATTACGTACAGACAACCACAAAATGCAAAAAAGATGCATGCAAAATGTCAATCAACAGGATCAATTCAGAAATGCAAGTAAGTTGCTTTCTCCTATTATAAGGTGTTTTTATCACACCAGAAACAAAGACTTGCATCTTTACCCGAGCTTGTGTGATTTCCTCAGTCCACCAGGGTGCATCTGCATTTATCTCAAATCACTTTGTTTTGCATATGTGCTGAAAATAGATAAGAGATGAATTTGTCTGTTCAAACATGAAAAATTTTAAGTGACCCCAAAATATCTCCATATGAACTAACCTGAACCAGAAGACCAACATTGCCTTCTGTTATTAGTCACTATTATATCATGCATAGCATGTTACTCTACTCATACACACACAGTTCTTTTTCTACTTGTACTGAACCGTTGGACTGAGTAAGATGTTCATGTCAGTCATCAGGCTGAATTATTTGCAGCAGATACCAAGCTTAAGTCTATGCTAGAACTGGGTTTATTTTATTTCAGTTGTAGTGGTAAAGAGCCACAATAACATCACAGTTATTTTCTTACTGAAGTTCCACAATTGCTGACTTGCATTTTAGATCAACAGGATTGAACAACTGTGTTGTTCAAAGTTTGCTTTCTGTTTTCCTGTTATTGCTAAACAATACAATATTTTTTAAAAAATCCTTCCATCCTTATCATCCAGATGTGGAAAGCTGTCCTCTTCTATTTAAATATCCAAATCCATCTGCAAATAGAAGCATGAAGAAATAAGGTTCTACCTTATTTGGGGTATTTGCTCCCTGGTTTTCAGTTATTCTATTTATATTTTGAACTTCTAGTCCATGTTCTTTGTAGAATTGATTCCTCAGCCCTTAAAATGAGTACTACTTCCTTACATGAGAAATTTCTCTCAATTGCAAGAAATGCTGTATTCCACCTATTAAATTAATCCTTTTGGGCAATATATAGCTCTTGATCTGTTCCCCCCATTTGTAATATATCAGTGAGTGTTTGCTGAGGTTCATTACAAAAGAACCAGTAGTGCCATTGTAGCCCATCACAACAAAAAATGATTAAATAAATCCAGTTGTGCTAGAGACCCATGACATGAGTTGGCTTTAGGATGTTAAGTTCTGAAGCAAGTTTCAAATAAAATACTCTACTGCACTGCAGGACACCTCCAAAAAATGCCAAATGAGTGTAAGAATAGCATTTTCTCCACTGCAAAAGCTAGATAAGTGTTCTTGTGGTTTAAAGCCTCTTAAAAATAAATTTGCTAGACAAAAAAAAAGCTTCTTTTGATAGCTGCTGTGTATTATAATGGTATATTGGACCCAGTAATGGACTATGTATATTAAAGAGTGTGTTTTATGCAGGGATAATTTAAATTCTTTTTTTATGTGAAATATTGTAAGGAAAGGCTTACAGAGAGTTGAACCTGCTAATGAAAGCAATTTCTTCTGACACAGATGACTGCACCGTGTATGTACAGGATTTAGTTAATGGCAGATCCTCCAGCAATTGCCTAGACTATGCCCTGCCCAACAGTTCTTCCCCATCAGCCATCTGCATGTGCACACACCTCTTGGAATAGAATAGAAACCCCCCAGCTCTGATATGAATGAATTTATGACCTAAATCACTGCCAATAAATTCTTTGACTCTATACACTGGAAAACTGAATTGTGCTAGAGTGAATACTGTGCTGTAAGAAAAATTGTGTTGCCACCCTAGTCAGGATTAGTGACCAAACCTAGAGCTGAAATAGCGCTGAAGACAAGGAAATTTGAATTTTAACACAGATTAGCCATGTGAATTCAGGGATAATTTGTATGTTTGCTGCTTACTTACCTAATTTCCTTGTTTTCTCGTCTTAAGGTAACTAAGTTCAGGTTTAAAATATTTATTTTTTTTACCTCTGAACTTTGAAAACAGGTTACCCTCACTAAATGTTTTACATATAATCGACCTTATGTACAGATGCAGTTGGTTAATTGAAAAGTCTGATGAAGACACATCCACTGTGAGCTTAAGCTGTTGAAGCTGATGCCAGTGCTGTGACAGATTTGCAGCAGCCGATTAAAGTTGGATGAATGGAGCTGTTATCACCCCCTCTCACTTTCCCTGTCCTCATAAATGATGATGCTCTCTCCATGGCACAGCCTCTGAACCACAGGGAATCAGGTCTTGCACTGGCACAGATTTTAGTCCAAAATAGCAAAGCAAACTGAAGTCTCAGGAAGAGTAGTCACTAGGGTTATGCTACATAAATTTGCCAGCTCAATTCTGTCAAAGACCAAAGTAACAAGATGTACTCTCTCACTGGAAAAAGTATAAAACCATACTATCAACTTTAAAAAGGGAAAAGGCTGCCATTTGCTGACAATAGAGTTTTTGAAACATGAATTTACATGGCTCTGCTGTTGCCTAACCTAAAAAGACCTGTCTGAGGACTAAATGTATTCTTGTACAAACACCCTCTCTGTGGGATAGAGGACCCTGTCATTTCCTTTTCTGTAATAAAGCAAGGAAAAATGAGATGCACCAAACAACCTACAAAATGCTTTCATGTCAGCATGTTGTCTAAGCTTGTGCAGATCCATGGAGTGCTTGTGATTAGAGATAAATGGGGCCCAAGTTTCTAAAATGAGGGAAAGGCAAACAAGCATGGCTGTGTTTTCTGGTTTCCTTGCATACACCAGCTTGAACATATCCTACAACAAGGCCAGGCCTGACTTGTCAGTACAGTTGCAAACAGTGCAAGGAGAGACGTGATGTACAATATTTACAAATTATCACCCAATTATAATTAGAGGGAATGAAACTTGTAGGAAGAAGATTGCCATTGGGAAACTGTTAATGGTACAGAAACACTCAAAGCACCCGCTATAACACTCACACTAATATGACACATCATTACCAACTATTTGCAATGGTGAACCAAAATATATTTTCTCATCAGTTTTACTGGCTACTATCTGATGAGGGATGGAAAAATGAGAACATCATGACACTGGCTTTGAAAATATCTCTTACAAAAGGAATAATCCATGCACAGCTATTGCTCACTGATGGTTGTTGTAGGCCAGAGCTTGCAAGTCATCTGTAGACAGATGAAGGACACACACACATACACGTGTGTCACAGGAAGGTCACAAAATATTGAAGAGCATCCATCATTCAAACTAAGTAGAGAAACAACAGGTTTCCTTGTTTTCCTTTTGCAACTGATAAACAGTAGCTAGTTCTTTGACCTGTAACTATAGTGCAAGTATTTTGGTTCTAATTCATAAAAACTCTTTAACAAATTACATTTGAGTGTACGCTAAGGAGAACTGTTGGACTTTTGAAGAGAGGAAAGACTGAATTTTTAATTCACCAAAATTTTTCTGCTTCTTCAGGATGTATTAAGGTGGAGTGTATTTGTAGTGACCTGGTCTGGAGGTTACAGAAGAGTAGTTCTGGGCTGGAGGTTGCAGTGTCAGAATAGAGAAAGAGCCTGAGTATGATGCAGATGAAAAGAGGCACCTAATGTCGTGATACTCTGAGTAAGAAGCAGCAGAGTTTGTATGATGTGAGGATGGTGAAGTACATAGTACTCTTCATATGATTCCTATGCTCTCCCTAAGCTATGTCTCACCATAGGGCATGTTCCTTCTGATATCAGGCACCTTGAGAGAAGATTCACAGTATGCTGGAGACATGGTCTGTGGAAAGCCATCTTCCCTGGAGAGCTGCCCCTAAGTCTGAGCCAGAGCTTGCCATAGGTTGGAATCAGCAGATTTCTGCCTGAGAGGATGCTTGAAACATCTAAAAAGTATACAAAGGAAAGCACTGTCATGAGACCCAAGTAGAAGAGAAAAGATTACTTGGTTTGCATTTATTGCTCATATTTTCCTTCCTTTTGTGGTAAAATAAAGTACCTATTATTCCTGGGATCCTTTACATCACACTGAGTCCCACATTTGTTCTTACTGTTGAATTTTCCATTCCAGCCTTACTTGCTAAAGGAGTCTTAGGTGGAATTTTTGGTCTCCAGAGCATGGATTAAAATCATGGTGTTTTACTGAGTGTAGGCAGAGCAGACTATCTGAGAATACTGGCCTCACATCCCAAAATATGGTTGGAGTGAAAGAATATGTCAGATAGTATTTATGGCTCTAAATACCCCTGCAGTGCACACTGGTACTGCTTGTTGAACATGTAGTAAACATTTTACCTACCTGAGCCCAGTGTCAGAAATAGAGCACTTCTGGAATTTTCTGCTTAATCTAATATTTGTCAGAACATGTTGACTCATCAGAAGTGAATCTGCAGGAATGCATCAGTTTCAGCAGTTTCTTGGGTGGAAGTGCTGGTTGAAAAGAGGCAGACAGTGAGACCAGGCTTCCACTCCTCCCAGTGATTGGACCTTCACTTGGCACTGGCCAGGCAGGATGTGAACATGATTGGTTTTGGATCATGTGTGACTTCTGGGTGTTTTACACAAACTTTGAAAGCTCTTGATTTCATCCCAACACAGAGCAGGAAAAATTTCACGATAGCAAGATGTTACAGTAGATGAGAAGACAGTTTCCTACTCTTATACAATATGGAGGTCAGCAGTTTGTGTACTGGGACAATTTTCCAATTATAGCAATATCCTTGCTCTTTTTTCTTTTTCTTTCAAATGTAAATCCAGGCTAGATTTGATTCTAGGATTCTGTTATCACTAAATAGTATCAGAAAAATTACTGATTTGAAGGAAGATCTTTATGTCTCAATACTAGAAGTTCAACTTGTTTTTACCAGCTAATACTTGCAAATAGCCTGTGTTTCTGATTTTTATCCCCAACTCTCAATCATGATTCTTATCAGATAACAGTGAGGAGCAACAATTAGTTTCCAAAACCTATTATTTTGTGTAATTAAAGAGGTAAACCACAGAAAGAATGCAGTGGATGCTGAAATAAAGCACCACAAGAATTATTGATGGATTGTTTTAACCAATCTAGTGAAAACACTAGATTTATACACAGCTGAAACAGCTCTGACTTATAGTCGTATTTTCATTTTGCATAACGTCCTAAGAAATAAAAAGTTGGTACAGATTCCTATTAATCAGTTTCTAATTTTCTAGGTCATCTATTTTAAATTCTCTCAGTGGTCACAAGCATTTCTTGATTAGCAACAATTGCCTAACTATAGTCAAACTAGAGGGATTTTCCCAAAGTATGTGATCATATTGCTGTTAGAATGCATAATTGTTTTCTCTGTGAAGGAGCTAAATTTGGTTTAGCAACTGTGTCATGATGTTGACAGAAAATATCTGGTGTGACGGGTATAGTGTGGATATTGCATTGAAATGCTCATAACCACAGTTCATTTCATTGATCTTTCAACGGGGTGAAATATCACACAAGTCATCTGCCTTTGGTTTTTCAAGCCACATCAAACAACTGTGTGCAGATGTACAAAAAGGAGAGAAGTGCTAGGTGGTTTGATTTCATCAGTTAATGGCTGTAGGTCACTTGATAGCCCTTTGTTTACAATACAGTGATACGCCTGTATCTTGTAAGGCTCACCAGAGTGACTTACTGCTGTGGTACAGGGCCTAAAATAAAGCTTGCACATGCCAAGCGCCACATGATGCATAAAATATTCTAATAATACATTACAAAGCCTTGTCAACACTAGGGAGAATGACTATTCCAAGAAGTAGGGCTGGCTGAAAAAAGACATTCTTTTTTCCAAACTAGGCCTTTATGAAAGACAGTGATTTGGCGAGCTGGAGGGAGAGAGAGGAAGAGGGGTTTCTTCCTTTGGTCTGGTGAAGTGTCTCTTCTGTGATCAATCAAAAATACCCACAGAATATAAGCCCACTCCAGCTCAAATCCTTACAGTATTTCATGTATTTTCTATTTCTTACTTTTGATCAGCTGTGCCTGGATCCCATTCAGCCCCTTGAGAACTAGACAAATACCTTATATCCTCACATTGAAGTGCTCCAAGTGCTTTGTGTGCCGTTGTGTCCTAAGTGTCCTGGGCACTTTTGCTTTTAGCTATGTGTGCACCATCGTGTTCTAAACCGAATCAGTCAGCTAGTTTCATGCAGCTCTCTTCTGCTGCTCTACCACGTGCCAAGGGGTCTTGAGAAATTCATCATAAGGAAATCCTTCTGTGAATTGTTCTAAAGGCAGTGAAATTGGTACCCACAAAGAACAGTGATTGTAGCCATTTCTAGTACAATTATTATGACACTAAGCAAGATTGCAACACTTATTAAACTGAAATAGTTCAGCTACTACATGCAGCCTAGGAACGGATTTCTGTTGTCTGATAAACTGATGGTTTAGTATATGAAATATAACCAGTTTTTCCGTTAAATGTATTTTGACAGATTAGATCTCTGACAATGAAGCCTTTTACTGCATATCCTTCTGGGTTTATTGTATTCCTGTTTGCCTTGCTGCAGAGGAGCCATGGACAATGCAAAGAAGCAGCTAAAAAATCAGAGATGAATCTTGGTGTAAAATATGCTCTTCCTAACTTCATTGCAGACACACCAATTCAGAATGTAGTTTTATACAAGCATCATGTTTATATTGGAGCAGTCAATAAGATTTACGTACTAAGTGAAACTCTCCAGAACATTTCTGTGTACAAGACTGGGCCTGTTTTGGAGAACCCTGACTGTGCGCCATGTGAAGACTGCCGAGATAAAGCCAATTTATCTAACAGCATATGGAAGGATAACGTCAACATGGCACTGCTTTTAGAAACTTATTATGATGATCAGCTCATTAGCTGTGGTAGTGTGTCCGGAGGCATCTGCCACCGTCACATCATTCACCCTGACAACCCTGCTGACATTGAAAGCGAGGTGCACTGCATGTACTCACCCCAGGCGGATGGAGAAGCAGATAACTGTCCTGACTGTGTTGTTAGCACTTTAGGAACCAAAGTTTTGGTGACCGAAAAGGACAGATTTGTCAACTTCTTTGTTGGAAATACTGTGACATCTACATTTCAACCTCCCCATGTGCTCCATTCAATATCGGTTAGAAGATTAAAAGAAACACAGGACGGTTTTGAGTTTCTCACAGATCAATCTTATATAGATATCCTCCCTCAGTTCCGTGACTCGTATCCCATTAGGTATGTCCATGCCTTTGAAAATGATCACTTTGTCTATTTTTTGACTGTACAGAGAGAAACTCTTGACTCACAATCTTTTCACACTAGAATTATCCGCTTCTGCACTTTAGACTCAGAGATGCGTTCCTACATGGAAATGCCTCTCGAGTGCATTTTTACTGAAAAGCGAAGAAAGAGATCCATCCGAAAGGAAGTGTTCAATATTTTGCAAGCTGCCTATGTAAGCAAGCCTGGTGCAGCTCTAGCACACGAAATGGGCCTTGGGCTCAACGATGATATCCTCTATGGTGTTTTTGCACAAAGCAAACCAGACTCTTCTGAACCAACCAACCGATCTGCTGTCTGCGCCGTCTCTGTGCGAACCATCAACGAGTTCTTCAACAAGATTGTTGACAAGCAGAACATGAAATGTCTCCAACACTTCTATGGGAAAGAGAGTAAATACTGCTTGAACAGGGTAAGTGATAATTGATTTGTTACATTTTGGGACTTTTGTTCTCCCTTTACCTATTCCATTGCCAGGTATCCATCCCTTCAGTTTCACTTACAAAGTGTAAGTCCCTGATCACCGCAGATTGCTTAGCATTGCTGTTGATTATCTCTGGAAGGAATAGTTCCTGTATATTAAGTATAAAAATTGCTGAGGTCTTTACAGGGCTAAAAAACATTTTTTTTTTATTGCTTGAGAAACTATGATGCGGATAAATGGAACATTTAGGCAGTTATTTCTTTTAATATTTTAAAAATTTCATAAACATTCATATTCATGTGCACTGAAGAGTCCCTGAAAAACATCACATACTTAAAAGTATGTTAATGCTGGATCTCTGTCCTTCTCAGAAAAAAATTAAAGAGCTGGTTTGGAATATGCCATAAAGAGCCAGATTGTAATGTAGTTACTCATGCTTGGTACAGAAACAGTCCGACTGACATCAGTTTTCTGCATGAAAGAAGTGTCAGTGAAATCTGTATCTGAATGAGGGTTCAGGTGGTCTCAGGTAGGAGGGTTGCATTTCTGTACACCATGACTTCAGGATCTTGATGCTCTCCAACCACATGACATACTGTGAGCAGAGGAAGCACAGAAATTTTCCCTTTCCATTCTGACCAGTGTCTGTGCTGGTTTCAGGTCTTGTAAAAGAAATACAGAATCTGGGAATCAGGTACTTAGAACAGTTACTTTGGAACATGAAACATTAGAACTTTCAGTCACCTGTTTATGAAGCAGGCCCTTAAATGTCCTACCTGGGGAACCTTCTTTTCTCCAGTACAAGAAATTTGGAGCTCAGAGGTGGCCCTCTGTCTTCTACCAGAGGGCTAGAGCCTCTGTGGCAGGGCTCTCTGCTCAGCCAATATGAGGTCTGTGTCAGGACAGATCAGCAGCTCAACCTGTGTTTAGAGGTGGATGGTATCTGTCATATCCCATTTCTGGGACAGCTCAGAATGACACTGGGAGCTACAGACCTTCTTCACCCCAAGTATCACCAGTGTCCTCTTCAGCACAGCTGCTCAGCACGAGGCATCAGCTTAGAATATTGACACAATGTCCTGGTTGGAGGAGGGAGTCTGTTTTATCAAAGAGAAGGGCAGCTCCCCACTGCCAGAGGTGAGACAGGACAGTCTGGGGAGAATAACCTGTTACAGAGACCCCGTAGCTTCTCCCCAGTAGCAGGAATGTGCTCAGAGGGGGTCTGAGCATAACCACAGCAGCTTTGACATTTGGGGGATGACTGATAATAGCAGGCTCCAGGTGTTCAACACAGGTGTAGGCAGTGCCAGTGGATGCTGATGCAGGAGCCCCAATAGACATAGTATTTCATTCCTTTTTTTGTGGGAGGGAAAAATGCAATTTTCAGTAACTAAAAACAAGTTAGCAAACATTCAGCACAGTAGCTTATCTCTCTTCACTGTGTTATTGCTGTCCTAATTTTTCATTTCAGGTAGTAATATCCTCTTTTTTTTATTTTTTCATTTTTCAGTTCATTTTTAACAAGAACCATTGTCCTTCTCTGAAAGATTTTATTCTATATTCCTGGGGTATATGATTTGTGAATGACTGTCTTTAAAGCTCGTGGCCTTTGACTTATCTCATTCTGCACTTGCCTATACACACATTTCATAAGGTGATCTCTTCAAAGCAAAGTATACCATTAAAATATTGACAGAATAATTTTCTGCTTTTCACATGCTGGGAAGTACTTTCGTGTTTCAAAAGCTTTTCCAGAGTCTGCTGCTGCTTTGCATATCAGAATGAATGTCTTGTACTGCCGGCATGTTTATTATAGTTGCCTATTTTCAAGAAATGTCATCACAGCTCTGATTTCTGCTACATTAAATTGATAAAGGGAAAAATGTTTCTATGATTTCTTTTGGTTCTTTTAAATGGCATAAAGGCAGTCAGAAATCTTTGTCCTGATTGTTTGCTTAACACTGAAATACCAAGACTGTCAAGCTTTGCCATTCCACTTCCTTTGCCTTATTCCAGAGGACTCATTAAGGCTGCAGTAAAAAGTGTCCTTTGAGGTTTTTCAGGTTACAACTAGCCAAAAAGATTGGCAAGAATTTGCTAACCATCCTTTATACACCTGTTTTTTGTTTTTTTTTCTGGTGTGTAAAGTAAGCCTGAAGAGTTGGAATGTGAAAGAAGGGAAGGAGCAGGCAGAAGAAGGAAAGCACGGTATTTCTTATGCTTGTCCCAAAATTGTCAAATTTGGTCTTTCCTGAATTTGCTGGAGATTAAATAATTGTAAATAAAAAAAAGAGTCTTAGACCCTTCTTTGTACATTGTAAACGTGTACATGAGGGCATAAAGCATTTTTACCCTTTTTGTAAGTCACCTTCAACTTAAAAAAAAAAAGCTTTTATAAAATCTGAGAGTTTGTCACTGTTTATTTTTGCAGAGTTCAAAACTCATTTTTGTAATGTAGCCAAGATGATCTTCCTCTTTGATGTTGAGAGAGTAAAACCACAGACCACTCATGCAAGTGAAAGGCACTGACCACTGCAAAATTAAGTCACAGACAGTGAAAACAGTCCAGCAGTGAATATGGTATACCACTAACTTCAACATTAAAAAGAAAAATGAACCTCTAGCGCTCTTTGCAAGGAAATGCTCTCTGATAATTTACAGTTGGAGTTTGATTGATGAAAGCCATTTCATGTTATCAAAAAAAGTCCCATAAGACAATTGTACATAATTTTGTTGGACTTCGGGTAGTCCATCTTGTTAAGTGGCTGTTTAGTCCCTCAGGACTGTTTAATCTGGGGCTTCTAAAGGTAGAATTAGACCAAAATAAACCTAAATTATACATCCAAAACACTTCCTCATATTTAAAGCAAAAATAAGGAAAATTTTCACTCATCTTGATGTGATTGGCAAAATTTGCTCAATTTTGGCCTTGCTTTCGAAAAGAATGAAGTTTATGTGGTCGTGCTATTTTAGGTCTGCCTTTCTGTTAGTTATCCTTACAGCCTTAGCAATAAGAAATCTTAAAAGATGTGAATTGAAGTGTGAATCGAGAGACAGGTCTCATATAGGCTCAGGCTATGGAAGCTGATGAAATTTTAGGAGTACCTTTCTAAACATCATAAGGACTCACAAGGACTGAAGAAGGTATTGCTTACCCATGGAAAAAGTCTCCATCAGAGCTTAGTTGAAGAGCAAAGTCAACCAACCACAAGATATAAATCCAGACACAACTGTGCTTCACTTACTCCAGTGCTCATGGAAAACTTCATAAAATCAAAATAAAACATTTCCAGTTGTGTTTAAGTGTAATACATATTAATCCAAAACCTGGGCTCACTGAAGTCAGGGTTAGGAAAAGTGAATCTGATAGAGCATCTGATTGATGTCAGATGTACTTCAGCAGGGCTGTGAGCAGTTAGTATTGCCTAATAATTTCTTTCAGTGAAGAGCTGGCTGGCATGTAAATGACAGCAATATGGAAACAGAACTGGCTTTGAATTAAAAGAAAAATTTGGAGTAATAGTAAAGAGGTTTTATTGCTTGGGTCAGGACAAAGATATGTGAGAGGTAGCTGCTGTGGGGGGTTTTGAATCACTGTTCAGGAATCTCCCACAACAAAGAGAACACTGGATGTAGTCTTCAAGCAGAATTTATTTGGTCGGTTAGTCATTATCAGCCCCAGTATGGTGTCCTCAAAACAGAGGTGTGCTTAGATGAGGAGACAAATGCCGCTTACTTCATTTGCAGATGTAGTCCAGTAATGTGCCTCTTTACCATGGACTAAATGGGATTTTTCAAGTGAGCAAGATGAGCTGATTTTAGCCTTGACAATCTCAACTATACATTTCAGTTGTCATTAGATAGAAAAATATCTTAAAGGCTTTTTTTGTCCTTTCTGCATCTCTTATGTGTTAAACAATTGTAAACCAAATTACCTGACTAATTATTATGGACTTACATGATAAAACACCCCTAGAAATGAAATCCAAATTCAGCTCTGTAAAGATCTTCTTTCTTTGTTTTTTCTACAGGTAAGTTCAGGTGAAGGCCTAAAATACTTAGACCTTACAGGAAAAGAGACACCACAAACAGGCTTTTGCCACCATGCTCCCAGAAAGTGTCATAAATCAAGACTGGTCACAACTCCTGTTAAATGAAAGGCATAAATAGTTGGAAAACATGAAAGGAAAACAGAAGATCACCAAAACAAAAAAAAATCAAGTGAGGGTAAAATAAACATAGGGTGATGCTTCTTTATTACCATTGTACACATGACAGATGAGTAAAATTAAGTTATGCTTATATTGTAATGGAAGAAAATAATTGCTGCCTTCTATCAGGAAACCACAAAGGCAGTTATTGATCTGTCATCTTAAGGCTGCATCTAAGAATATTTAATAAAATAAACAGAGACAAATAACTCTTTTGAGGCCCTGGAACTGTAATATCCCACACCATTTGGCATAAAATTTTGGCAGGTTTTAAAATAACACTGCATATCTCTGATTAAAATGGGTTGTTGCAAATTACTTATATAATCTCACAGGACGGAGATGTTTTTATATTGCGAGTAGAATGTGGCTGAATGTTTTCCCTAAAAGTCAGGCACCAGAATCCATTAGATTAGTTCAGTCATTTATTCCTCTGGAAATGCTATATTAGAGGCCATACAGCACTCTGGCTGGGCACAAAATCTGTTCCCATTCATATGCAAGCTCCTCTGTGGGGTTCTGATGTCTCAGAACAATAAATGAGTGGGCCAGAATGATGGGCAGGGCACACTGGCACCCTTGAAGACATGCTTAAACCCTAGTAATAAAGGGATGGGCTGGATCCACATTCCTGCTCTGCCCTCATGGCTCTCTTGCTGTCAGTCCTGGCAGTACCGAGGGTCTCCTGTGCCTGTAGCAGTGGAGAGCAGGCAAGGTGTGCTCGCCAGCCAGCTCCTCTCCACCATTAGGTACATGGCCACCTACCCACCTGGCTGTGGAAGATCTGACGGGCAAACAGTCTGGCATAAGGGATTGCAGGGAGAGTCTGGTCTCCAGTTAAACTGCATGGGAGGGACAGCGCTATGAGTGTGTAGGGGTGAGGTACGAGCATGACTGTGGGTCTGGGTAAGGTCATCTCATGCTGAACCAGATTTAGCAGACACTTGGCTACAGAGGTAAGGGCTGTTCCATCTCTGCGGCTGGCCACATGGACACCCTCATGAGGGAGTTCTTGACAAAAAGACAGGGAAAAAGGCAGATCAGGGAGTTTTTTTGGAGAGTACCATACCACCCCTAGTGGTCGATATCTTTGCACACTCTTCCGAGGCCCAGGAGCTATGGAGTTTGGGGCTAACCTCTTAGTCACCGACAGCTGCAAAAACTACCGTTTTCCTTCTCCTGATGTCCAATTAGGGACCTGTCTTTCCTTGCTTCCCAGTGCTGCTGCCTGGCATTTTATCATCTTCTTGATGAAAGCTGGATTTCTCTGTGAAAAAGTAGTATCCATTAAACTGCCATTTTCTGCAAAGGGCACAGCTTTGTCAGCCGGAGTTACTAATAATGTTCCATTTCCAGACTTTTTAATCAAATTCTTCCACTGAAGGCAGGGTTCCCAATTGGTTATTAGTGTGGAAAAGTGACTCTGCTACTTTTCTCTGGAATCACACAGAAATAATTTCAGGCAGAAGGTAATTTTTATTTTGTTAAAATGGATATCTGGTCATGTGGTTTTTATGTCTCAGTTTCTGAAGGCCCTTAGATAAATCTAAAGACTGGAACTGGACAAAGTATAATTTTTTTATCCTATGTAGCCTTGCAAATTAGAAACATTTTACAGTCCCACAAAGAGATGTTCAAAATGTATACTAGTAGTTATATAAAACTAAGGACATTCCCTGAAAATATATAATATTCAGATCTGAGCCTCTTTTCCTGGGTTTAGACCAAATTCTAAAACTCCTTAATCCCAGATTAAGTTTACATCGTCTGTTGATCACAATTCTGCAATGGGACCATCTCAGCCCTTTCTGAAATATCTGCTTGGATTTCTTTAAGCACAATTCCAGGTTCCAGAGAAAAAGAAGCTGATTATGCAGTGCTCTGTGTGCAGATCTGAGTCCTGGATTCATCCCACCTGGCTTTGCTAGGTGGTTGACACATCTAAGCAAGCAATGAATTTTCCTCGTGTTCTGCTGCCAAACAATGGAGAGACATAAGTCCTGACAAAGCAGACATCTGCCTTTTAGCTCACTCAGCACCCACCTTACCTCAGCAGTTTTCTACTTACTCTACTTATTCTGACTCAGGACCACATCTGGCCATCATTATTGCTCACTAAAGCAACAGTAGATAATTATTATCCAGGAGAGAGCTCTGTTACTCAAACTTTCTAGGTGGCATGTGGGTTTCTGATCTCAGACAGCTTTTGCATCAGAGTGGAATTACTCCTCATTTCCAAACATACAAGTAAAACCAGAATCAAATTCCACAGTAAATTAAAAAATAATAATAATGCTGAGGAAGAAGATCCATGGCATAAGTTGTTCAGAAGGCAAGTGTAAGCCATATGAAATTATTATTTGCACTGTCTACAGGGTGTGTGAAAACAAAGAAATGCTAGAGAAATGATCTTGCAGAAAGTGTCAATAACAGCTTAATTTTCTTAAGGCAGATGTCACCTGTTTTCATACACGGCCTGTGGAAATTAGGACAGATTGCATTATTTTCTTCTAGTTTCTTGACTTCTTTCTGTCTCACACATATCTTGCACCACTGTTTTGGCTAGATATGCAGTTGTTGTGCAATGTTTTGTTGGAATGAGGGTCTCCACACTCAGTATTATCTTTGGATAACTGGTCTAGATGGAATTCCTATATTTTCTATTACCACAGCTTTCATGTTAATAAGGACTTCTATGAAAAATGCACTTAACAGACACTACAAATGTACAGCAGAACTGCTTTCATCAGCACAATATCTCCAATGCATTACTTTATTTCTTAAAAATGTGTAATTAGTCAACACCTCTTCTTTGATAATCTGTACACTGAGTTAAACGCTAAATTAATATAAAGGAAATCAGCAAAATACAAAGATTACTTAGGTCCATTTTGTCTGCTGAATCAATAAGATTTACTTAGTGCTAATGCACTAACTAGATTATGAGAACTAATGCAGTACTGTTCAATGACAAAAGCAAATAACTCTTTGAATGATCTTGACAAAGGAACATGAAATCATCTTAATTTGTATTAACTAATTGCATTTAACATGGATGCTTTTTTACCTATTACCTTAAGTGGAGCATCAGTACAGTGACTTCCTTCCCCCTTCTCATTAGGAATAGATCAAATCAACAAGTATTAAGAGTTACTGAAATGATACTATGTAAAATTTTACACTGATGGTGTTCTTTTAAAAATTTTATTCTCGGAAAGGGACACGCTTTTTCTGCATTCCATATAAAAATTTTTGAATTGCTTTCAAATACATGAGGTGTATTGGGAAGAGGAGGAAGGAAGAAGAGGGAAACAATTCTTTGTTTAAAACAAAAAGAGGAAGAAACTCTTCTACCTTTTTGAGTAAATCTTCATTGCCTCAGCAGAAGTTCTTAGAAACAGACAACCCAGTCCCCTGTCCCAGACATGTTCTGTCCTGCATGAACACTGCACGGAGTTCAGAGCACCCACACACCCTCAAGGTGTTGTTCACCAGTCGAGAAGAAACCAGAAGCACTGTTGCTCTGCTTCTATGGGAACTGTTCAGCACGTGAATTGGCTTCCACTGGCAAAATTGAGTCCTTCAAAATGATTCATTTTTCTCTTCCTTAGGATTACAAGAATCATCATTGCCATGACAATGATCAAATCACTCTCGTCCTCAGACAACTACCTGGCTTCACTGAATTATTTGGGCCAGAATTACATTCTTGTATTTTCAACTGAGAGAAGCAAGGATCTAATGCACTTTTCACCTGAAGACTACCCAGAAGTACGCAAACTACCCAGAAAATTAAGGTCTATCAAGGACAGCAAAGCTATATTGACTGAAAATATATGGAAATATTTTGAGAGGAAAATATGATAAAGTTCTTATGTGTTCCTCATTGTTACTCTTCCTCTTCAGAGTCTCCTGTATATGTAAATTCTTAACCATTGCTTTGATTCCAATAGGATCCACTCTGAAAACTGTAGTTTGATTATTCATCTTAATTCACTGATTTCCACAAGAGAAAATGAACTTATACACTCTCTTAGATTTTAATGATCTTGGTAACCAGTTTGTTATGTAGAGTCGCTTATTCGTTCAGAAACTCTACAGTAGTTTCTTTGGAAAAAGATTTTTACCATTTGCAGACATCTGGATCCAGGTTATTTAACAATAGCTTATTCCTCCTTAGTCCATGTTATGCCACAGACCTTAAGGGTCTTTTCTAACCTAATGGATTCTTTGATTCTATGAAAGGAGAAATGCTGTTGGCTGTTGTAGGTGACCACTTCTCTTGATGGAGAATCCCAGAGTTCATAGCAAAGAAAAAAAAGGTGATACTTAGAATTTTGATTCTTGACAAAAGAATAAGTCATATAAACAAACCAACAGGAAATAAAACTCATGCATATTTCTACTTTCATTTGAGCTTTACATCATAGCTGTAGTATTTTATGATTGACACTAGGAAATACCACCTTGTTACTTTCAGACCATTTCTCCCATGTGTCAAATTAAAAATTAATTTTAATGATGTCCTCCAAGTGGCACACAAGACAGTGTGAAATGTTCTGCAGTGATTAAGTCACTGATTTCCAGTTTATTCATGACATCAAACATAATATCAAGACATTATACATAATGTCACTTTCTATATGAGCACTGCACTTAACTAAGAGCAGGTTTTGATCAGCTCTAGAAGAGCAAGCCTGGAGGAGTGTTTCTCCAATTTGCAGTCATTGCAAATTAGAGAAAAGCTCACAAAAATATATTTGGATTTTTTTTTCCTGGGTATAGTATTCAGACTAGAGACTCGTGGATCATTTGGACTTTTAGATCATTTTTCTGACATCAACCAGTTATTTTTCTGAGATTTTCGTTAGTTTCTGTAAGTATTCCTTTCACGCTTTGCACTTTTGGCTTCAAATGTGCAACTCTGTCTGAAATACTTTATTTTTATGCTCACTGAATATGACATATAAACCATCAGTTAGCTGCAAAGAGTGATGGCTCCTGATAGCTCAGCTCAGCGATGTCTAGAGACATTTTTGGCATGTTTGTCTTCTGTGGACCAAATCAAGGGTAAATTCCAAAACACCACAACTTCCCGTATGAACAAATAAGATAACATTAATTATCTCCTAGCCTTCTGGATACAGCTGTAAGGCAGGGCTTGCTCACACCTCACTGCATTCCAGCAGCACACCTGTGCCAGCTTAACAGTAACAAAGCCCTTTCTATGAATCACACACAGAATTGGCACCTCTTGTCCTACAAGAGAAGCAATGTAGCTGAACCCAAGCACTTACCCATGGTCTAATTATCCATTTCAATAGTTGTGTGATTTTTCAGTGGAACTTGGCATAATATCCAGAGTGCATCATCTGACATCAGTTATTTTTCCACATTGACAGCCAAATGGATAGTTATGTGTATACTGGGAGGAAGGAAAGGAGGGAGAAAAAGAGAGAGAGAGCCAGGCTTAAAAGTGTTAATTTAAAGCAGCATCTTTGAAAAAGTTTTCCCTGTTATCAATCTTCCTTTAGTTTTCTAAGCAGCCTTTTAATCTCTGCATTTTTACTCAAAGATCAAAGCCTTCCATTTCTTGAACAGCCAACCCTACATTATGGTTAATCCATGAAACCCCAGGTTTTGTAAGAAACATATATGTAACAATCTGCAGGTTCTTCAGCAGATAGACAAAATTACAGCATCTCTGAGGAAGGCTGAGCTGACTTTGTGGGTGAGCCCACTTTGGAGAAGCTAAGAAAGGTGTCAGGGCAAGCAGAAAAATCTAGCCACTTATTCCAAAGAGCTGGAACAGAGTTTTTGAGGCAGAATGTTAGGATGTTTGAATTGTGCTGAAATGATTATGTAGAGGAAGTACTTTAGGCTTAGCACAGAAACATCACTCTACAAAGTCTTTGCTTATGGAAAAAAGCAGTTACAGGAAAGAGCAAAGATCCCATGTTGGGGGAGGGTAAAATCAGAAATCTGCTTTGTTTCAAAAAGCATGAAAACTGTACATCTTTCTGCACTTGAACTATTCATACTCATTGTATGAGTAATCTGCACAGATGTTTCAGAAATACTTTTAGACTGGGTAGGATATGAGTGCAAAAGAATACAGCTTCTAGCTTGTTTGGTGGCCAAAACAAAGAAAAGCTAAACTTGCCCATTGATGATTTAACCCAGTCAAACACTGCTTAAAAAAATACTTAAAGTGTGTTCGGTGCTCCTAGTTCAAAGTGTTAGTTCTGTTCCTGCTGAACAAAATACACTGTGTATTAACATCCAATAAGAAAACTAGTACAGTAAAACCTTTAGTATGTGGATAACCAAACTGTTAAGTCACTGCTGGACCAGAATCTTATTTAGAAGCCCTTTTTCTTTATCATTAAGACTGCACAGAGATTTCAACTGCTTATTTGGTCTGAGATAGGCTTTCAACTAAATGATACAGTAAATTGACAAGGCACCTGCAGAAAAGCTGGCACTAGTGCTGACTGCAACTCTTAGGGACCACAGAAAACCCCACTTGCCAGTGCTGTTGCTGGGCTCAGCTCAGAAACATCACAGTTCAACAGCGAAGTGCTGAGCTACTAGGCTGAACATTTTGTTGATTGGGTTTTCAATGCCTTGGGTTTCAGTCCAGAATTCAGTTGAGTTAAGCCAACAAGAAATTCTTCATTCATTGCTTTCTTTTTCGTACTTTGAGAGAAGACATCTGAATCTAGAAAAGAAGACAATAGAATTTTACTCCTACATGCTCTTTCAGGGTATGATGCAGATCTATTTGTCTTAGTAAAAAGACTTGACTGTCTTGAAAAAGTTTCATTCAAGCTTCTTACAAGATGTTATAAAGCATGTTTGTAACAAAAAAAACAAATGAATAAAAAAATAGGAGAAATTAAGCTCACTATTGATTTCAACAGAGGGAACCACCTTAAGATCCTTTATAATCTTCCTAAATGTTTATTCATAAAGTATGTCACAGTGGGAACATGCTACATGACTTTTAAATTTAAACTGGTCAAAGATCCTTCAAGGGATTCCTGGTTATTATCTTTATACAATGTCCCCAAAACAGATGATGTCATATCAATAATAATGAAATTATCAGTTAATAGATTACTATTGAATTGTTAGAAGGTTATATTCTTCTTCAGAGATAACTTAAAGTGTATTGTTCCAGACTTTTTCCAATGAAAATTAAAAACATGCAATCTCTATTCCCAAAAGGAAAGAGAAAATCCTACAAATGCAGCTACTATTTTAGTACACTCAAGATGTATGGAGATCAGATGCAATAGTGCATGAACCATAGATGATCAATACAATAATCTGAGTAATTATCAAAATCTGTCTTCCTCATAGTTTCATTTAAACATACAATCAAACTTAACCTATCTCCCTTTTCTTTCCCTGGGTTCTTCTCTACTTTAGTGTCTTATCTCTGAAAAAAGGTGATGAAAATAGAAAGAGAAGAACATTGGAAATTGTTATTTTAATGTAAAAAGTCACGTTTTTGTTAGAGAATCTTTTTCTAGGAAACTGTTTTAGAAGTAGGTGTGTCACTGAGCAGGCTCTGCAGTATAAGAATTGTCAGACTCTTGGAGAAGCAGCATTCAGGAAGTCACTACGAGAGAGGATACCTTGATATATGTGCTTATACACATTATCATCCAGTTAAGTAAAGACCCTATGTCTTGTTCCTGCAGACGTGATTTTAAAATTTAATAGAAGCATTCCCATAACATTAAGAAGTTTTTGCCTTCCTCATGGAACATCATAACTGATGAAGCAATTAAGTTTGAAACATCTTAAAATACTTTTGGTCAAATGCATTTGTGCTAAATGACTTCATTCTGACAAAGATCTATTGCTACTCGTAAAGACAGTACTCATCTGTACTTCATTTCCAAACAGGCTTTTTCAAGAAATGCTTCGTACTGCAGAGCACAAGATGATGAATATCGCTTGGAAGTTACGACTCCTCTGCAGAGGGTTGACTTGTTCATGGGCCAGTTCAACAGCGTCCTGTTAACTTCAATATCCATCTTCACCAAGGGGAACCTCACCATTGCTAATCTGGGGACTTCAGAGGGCCGCTTCATGCAGGTAAAAATTACCATTTTACTACAGCAAACTTCACAACAAAAAACATACTAGTTTAGCAGGATGGTGAAAAGGGAGGAGCGTTATTACCCCAGTTTAAAAGGACGTTAGAAAATTGAAATTACCAAATAAAATACAGCTTCTGGAATATAAATAAAGTGTCTAATAGAGCATTCAGTATTTTAAGTGTTTACCTGGAGTTTGTGGTTTGGGACTGTGGTTGAGGAGCAAATTCTACCATGATCTTCAGCTGTCTTAGTTCACAGAACAATTTTGGTTCGTACAAACAAGAGTTCTTTCAAAGAAGACTAAACTGAAAGCACTGTCTTGAGTAGCCATCAAATATGCTTCAACCCCAGCTGGGCACAAAGGTCTAAAACAGTGACTGATTATTCAAACAGCTTTAAAAGTACACTTTGTATGGTCATTTACTCTGGAGCATCAGATTAAATCTATTCAATGTAAAATGATAAGTTTTTAATGTAGAAGCAGGGGCCTCTGCATTAGTTTTTTCTATATACTGATATCCACTCCTCTGGCACCAAATTCCTTGCTAATGTACCCATACCCTATGACTCACAGCTGGAGAATTGAGATTAGCTCCTTCTCCACCTACTTTCAAGTTTCTCTGTATGTGTATTAGATTTTCAGGCTCTTGCTCACTCCTGTCTCACTCTGTTCTTTTGGATTACAGTTCTTCCTGTCCTAAAACAAGTTTTTCTTAAAAAAAGTGATAAATCACCCTCCTGAGTAGTCTGTCTTCCTCCACGAAGTACATAACTAATCTAGACTGGTCGATATACTACATGACTTCTTTGTAGGTGACTAGTAAAATAAATATAACGCCTACAAGCAGCAGTCTTTTAAAATCTTGGCAGTCAAAATCAAACACCATAAGACAAAAACAAAATACTTTGAGTTCACCCCTCTTACTTCAAACACTCTTATCCTGTAGTAACTTCCTCGGAGAGCTTGGCTTCTCCAGCTGCCACAGAGTTCAGCCTGGATGTGATCTCAGCCTGGATCCTTCTTGCACCCAAGGACCTGTGTTATTTCAATTTGCCAATACTGTTTGTCTTTAGAAAACTTCCTAAAGTATTGACAGTCTTCTGGCCTTCTTGTTTTGTAGGCTATAGAGAGTCATCAGAGTTAATGAGAAGACCCCATCAGTTGCTGTGCCATTCCAGGTTTCCCATTTCCCATAACCTTCCATTAGAAAAAACTTGGGCACATGTAGCCTTTACTGGAACTAAGCCTTTCCTTTCTTCTCTCCTTTCCCCTCATTTTCTTGCCTCATGCAGTGCAAGGGTTATATATTGTCCTCAGTGTATGCACCCTGTGTGGATAAAGGGAAACCTCCAGTCTTCTGCACAGCCTGGACACAGAACCAGCTGCATAATGCAAATTCTGTAATGCGTCTACAGGCAAGGAGTTCAAAGTGATTTGCAACACAGGACAGATGAAAAAGTAGGGAAAATCATGTTTCTCTTTCCCCCCTCCCAAAAAAAAATTAACAAAACTTTCAATGACAACCGTGCCAGTTTTACCTTAACTTCCCAGGATGACCTTGGTAAATTTAAGCTACAGTTTGTCTTCTGGGCTGGAAAGGCAAATGCTAAAAGCTACACACTGAGCATGGGCCCAAACTGCTCTCTGTTCTTGAAAGCAGATACTGATTCACACAGCGAAATGAGCAATTTGTTTAACCTTTCTGAATTAATTTCCTTATCTACAAAATACAATTAATAACAACTACTCTCTTACTCTCAGCATTACTTCTGGGCTGTCACAAAGCTTTTAGGAAGGTTTGGTAGAAAGCACAAGGGAGCATTATTTTTATTTATAATGTTCTTTAAATTATTCATTCAAATCCTGCAGCACAGACTTCATTCAGATGTTTGCCCAACTCAAGGAACAATTAAATATTTCCAGAATACATTTCCCATTCCAGGTTCAGTTACAGATCAGAAGAAAAGGCTATTGTGTAAACTGCACATGGCCATTAGCAGAAATATTCTCATCATTGAATCAGACTGGCTTCAGCTGAAGGGGGAAGTCAGCACTGGGCTCATATTGTACTAAATAGGAGCTCTTTCTTTGAGGGTTGGGTGCAACCAGGAGAATAAGCATACTGACTGCTTTTAATGATATTACCTCCAAATAAAAGGTTAGTATTTGTTTTGCTTTTAAATGATTCGAAAGGGGTACCAGATCTGTAGGATACAGAAGACACAGATTTTTGCAGATTTTAGTGTTCTCTTAATTTTTCTTCTCTAATAGTAATCTAGGAAGTGCTTTCAAACACGTTCATTAGGAAATGCCCAACTAAAGCAGATTTGTAGTGTTTCTATGGAAATATAGCTATTAACTGCAATGAGATTTAGATCATTAAAAATTAAGCTATTATATGACCATTACTGAAGTAAAATGGGTAAAAAATTCAGGATAATCTAACAATGGCTCAATTAATCAAAAAGATATCCCCAAAGACTTCCACACTTTTTAGCAAAGAAATTAAATGTTCTTTTTTGTTTCATTCACAAATCTGTTGGAACATATCACAAAGAATCCTCAGCTCTTCACTTATTATGCATCTCACTTTTGCACAGTTATTTGCACTGATATTATTAGGTCTTTGTATGAGCAAATACTGAATTTTCCTGTGCAATTTCCTTGTAGCTTGTAGCTATTCAAAGCTGACTTCAGACACAGGCATGCTTTCAGAGAAAATTAGTTACAAAATTCTACCTCTCAGAGAACCTGTTTTAAAACTGGTTTTATTGTGTTAGTATTTTGAGAACATATTATCATGCCAACTACTTAAAAGCAAAAGAAAAAAATATTCATGTATAGGTTTCTATATTTAGAAAATCAGCTCAGCCCTTCAAGTGCACCCAGTTCATCTTGTAACTTCTTTGAAATACCAAACCTTACTATATTTAGACAACTTATTTTCTGACTTAAATTTACTTGCAACCATCCATGAGATTAAATGAAGTAGTAGTGCAGTATCTTTGTCTTTTGACAGCAGCACCCTGAAGTGTCCAGATATGCAGTAGTTTGGTGAAAGTATTGAACATTTGAATCCCATTGTTGCTATATTAATTTAAGGTTTCTTTTAGCTGTTATGAAACATTTTGGAGGTGGGACAGGGGAAGACCTCTTGAAAACTTAGTGATCTTGTAATCTGAATTGAGTTGAAGCTCCAAGCCTCTGCTTTGGAAGCCAGTAGGTGCAGCAGCAATGTATTGAACCTGAGAGAAATTTATTTGAAAATGTTTCTCATATCCCCCATTATACTTTCTTATACTAGATCAGGAGTCAACCACTTGATTCTGTCTTTTTTTTTTCTTTTCTTTCTTGCTATCTTTTCATCTCCCTTTGCTTTTCTTCTGCTCATCACTTTCTACCTTCCTACATTCCTCTTGTCTCCAACTCTATTTCTGTCTCCATCTATTTTTATCTCTTTACCTTATGACTATATCACATCATTGCTGCAAAATTCAACAGATTTAACATGTACATTTTTCCTTCTGTAGGTGATGGCTACCAGATTCTGGGGTTTTGATGTATTTAGGGATGTTCCACAGTGAATAGTTCCTAACTTTACAAGTGATTCCCCCAAAGCTTACAGCATTATCCGTCAGAGTTGTTAATGACCCAACTCAGAACATAGCCCACATTTTACTTATTAAAAAATAACTTTCTAAAGAACCAGTAATATTCAGAATGCACAAGCAGATATGTTTGATCCAGCAAAGAAATACTCACCTGATGTTTTCTGCTTTTAGTTTGATAAAGTAGAATTATTCACTTTAACAGCTTTGGAAAGCACTAATACTAGAAAGTAAATATAGCCTCCTTCACTAAATGTTTATTTTTTTCAGCCAAAATCTGGAACTAAAATAAAATCAATCTGGATAGTCCAAATACAGAAGATACATGTGTTCCTCTAAGGAGGATAATTAGGGCCATGAGGTGAATTCCAGATCTCTCCTGAAAAGTACTACAGCCCATTCACATACTGAGCATGTTTTGGCTGCCTCAGAAATGTCAAATCTGTATTTGGCCATGAATAGATTGGAGTTGGTAGTTTACTAAATATTGTGGATTTTCTGTTACAAAACAGACCAGTAATAATTTTTCTAAGACAGCTGACGTGCATGAGACAGAAAAGAAAAATGGTTTTACTTCCTTCCTAAGCTGGAGCCTGACAACAAACTTTTTTTTTTTCCCTTTTTTTTTTCTGCTGAGAAGTTGCAGCTGTTTCAGCCTTTCTTATTGTGCTTGTTTTCAGACTGTGACTGGGAACACAGACTGTAACTACAGCTGTTGGGTGCAAAGTGAATCAGGTATTTCACAGTGGTTATTTGATTAGAAAACAGCGCCCAGTCACACTGCTATATCTGAGGAATTAGATTTTCAGCTAGTATAAAACAGCCTTATTCTACTCAAACCAAGCTAAGCTGAGAATAAAACTCACAACTGGAAAATACACTTATATTACCAACCAGTATTTTGGGATATTATAGTTTGTAAAAAAAAAAAAAAATCATTCCATGATATATTGAGATAAAGTATCTTTTTTTTGTTGTTGGTTTCAAGGCATTTTGGATTTTTTTCTGCCTAAAGTTGGCATTATTTCAGAGAGTGTTTTTAGAGTGGTGATGAAATGAGTTCTTCAGGAAGGGGAAATCTTTGTGGTAGCTCGGGAAAGTGTGGGATGTGGGAACGTCTAACAAGTTTTGTTCTTAAAAGCTCACATTTGGTCTGGCTGTAGCGATGAACAAGAGATCAATGCCCTTGCCATAGAAGAGTCTGGATTTCAGCCTAAGATTATTTTTGGAAGCAGAATAGTGCATGTGCCTCCACACTTGAAGCTGGCCTCAGCAACGTAGCACCCCAGCAAAAGCACCACAACTGCTTGTTGGTGACTTCTTGAGGAAGGGGGGCTAGAGAAGTTTTCACTGGATGTTTTATAGCCACAAGGGACAACCACTTGCTATAGATGCAATTTTGGCAGCAGGGCCATCTCATCCTTCTGCCTGTGCCAATGAAACTCAGTGCACAGTGGGACAGCAGTAGTGCGGAGTGAGGGACCCCAGCACGGGCCCTCTCATCTTCATGGTGCAGTGAGACATCCATCCTGCTGCTTCTGGAGGTGAGGAAAGGGTCTTCCCATGGGCATGCATAGCCACATGCTGGCTGCAGTCCTGTCCCATCTGGCTGAACATGAGCCAGCTCTAGCTGAAAAGCCAAGTGTTAGCAAAACAAGGTAATGTACTGTCATGTCTGAACAGACTCTGGACAGAAAATGGCTTTGGGCACAAAAGCCAAAGTGTGATGGTACAGATAGGCCTTTCTGGATCAGGCAACAGGCCACTCATCCTCCCAGGGGGCTCTCTGCACTTGTTGGATGTGCAACAGTACAGATTAATATAAGCCTTATTCTAGAGAACCATTGTATCTCAGTATTTTTAACCAGACCTTTTGCTAAGAAAGGTTATATGAGGTTATAATAAAGGTTCAAGGAGCAGAGTTCTGGCAGGAGCTAAGATGGATAAGGGAGAGGTATGAGGCAAGTAAAAGCACACAGTCATACCTTTCTCAGCACCCTCCAGCTTCTGGCACTTAGTGACCCAGAGATACTTTGAGCTGGAAATCACACCCATATTTGGTACTTAATAGTCACTTATGGACTCCTTTCTCCTCAGTTTTGCTTACTGTATTTTAAATTTATTTTTGTTTCTCCTCTATGTTATGCTGTGACAATGACTTTTGTAATTTCATTCTGCTTTGAATGATAAAGAGCTTTTTGGGGTTTCCTCAACCTGCTGCCTTATAATTTCTTTTGTTGCCTTTGATTCTGTCTGATGAGGAATAGGAATGGGGCACTTAAAAATCACCAGTTTGGGAAATGCTCGCACACTAAGCACAAATCTGTTGTCTTTCACATCCAAGTAGACAGAACCCTTGATAATCACACTCATTTCCCAGGAATACTTATGATTAAAAACAAATACCACAACCAAACTTTAACACACATCTCATTTCCCCAAAAAGAGAGAACTTAGCATGTGTTGTAGCTGCTTTCATAGACTACATGCCAGGGAACATAATGCATGCTACAGAAATCAGTGAAAAAAACATCACATCTGCTTTTAATTTGTAACTGCATTCAAGGATTGGGAAAATTTGTCACAGAATTCAGCAAGAGAGCCAAGTCTTCAACATTGCTCTCCTCTTGCAAACAACAAAGCAGCAAGACCTCACCACTCCAGGAATCAAGACTCAGAGCAGTGGTGCCTGTCAGCAAAATTAGTTGACACAGAGCAAAGAAATACAGAGCTTTTAATCTTTTACTGTGCTCAGTCATATCCAGTTAATACTATAGTGTACTAGAAGCCATATGCACCTTTGAATTTATCAAACTCCTCTTGATCCAGTTTCTGTCCCTCTAAAGAAATGTAGTTGTGATAAAACCCACCAGTCCGAGTGACAAGCCATATTTGAAGCAAGTGCAAGAAGGTCAAGAAATAGATGAGCATGGACTTAAAACCCTACAGAGCCTGGAGGAGGAAGGAGTGATGGGATGCCCATGGATTCATTGCAAAGGTTGTCCTCAGTGCCCACTACTGTCCTGTCTCAGTGGCCCAGCAATTCATCTGGCTTTTCAATACTGGCAGTCTAACTTATTTAAGGCCAAATGCAAATTGTCACACCAACATTTGGAGGAATAAGAATAGCTGCAATCCTTCCATCTTTCATTTTTAAGCCAACAGAAGACTGTGACAAACTTTTGATAAGTAGCATTTTCATATCTATAGCTCAACTTTTAACATTTATGATAGCAGTTCTTTCTGGGGTAAAGAATGTATCTTGATTCTCCCAGAGGAAAAAAAAGGTATCAAACACTGCATAATGCAAAATCCATATAGCCAAATTAAAATTAACACCTGGTGCTGAATAACTGGTTTGAGAGCACATATGTTTTAATATTCAGCTTGAGTAGAAAGGCTTACACTCTTCAGAAGAGATCCGTTATATTCTTCATGGATTAGAATGATATACAGCATTTAGAGAGCTACATGTGTGCCCTTTGCAAGGCTATGCTGCATATCCCAGGGCACTTGAAGCATTGCACAATAAAGTTAACCCTGAGCCTATCTCTGCTGGATAATGGCATACACCTGCCAGACATCTAGGGAAAAAATAACAATATGATACTTGGATTGGATTCCTTTTAGAAGGCGTCTCATTTTTGCAGAAGATATTTCAACATGTAGACAGTAACATTTGTAATTCAATCCTGCTGACTAGCAGAACTGAGCATCAGAATGATTTTTAAAATAAGCTGTTGCATGCTGGTTTTCAGTTCAAGTTATTACACTCTTAATTTGCCATATTAGGCACAGACAAACCTAGATTCAAGTCTTCATATTTAACATTAATACTAGCTGATGGCAATGAAATAATACTTAAATTAATAATTTTAGTGTTCATGGACCTAAATGATTGCTGACTTCCAATATGAAGAATACATTAATATATTCATTAATTAATTAATTGTTGGCTGTTATTTCATGGAAGTAGTCTGAGCTGGAAGAAAAATGCTGGAAGAAAATGGTTTTTCTCTTAATAGAGAGACAAAAATATTGTGTTTGTCATAGTTACTGATATTGAACGTGATTCTCAAAAGCCATCAGAAGAGCCACACGGATTTAAATGAAGGGTCCATCAGTTCAGTGATCTGTCTCCAGTGGTATTGACAACTGGATGCCTAGGGACCCAGACATACATAGCTACTACCTTCTGCTTCGAGTCTCCAGCTAGTTTCCTTTCTGGGAATTTCCTGAACTATTGATTTTTGTGGAGTTTCCCTTTGAATGTGCATCTCTCTTGCATTCGCATCCTTTGGTAGGGAATATTTTGTTTGCCTTGAGCCCAAGTCTTGTTTTTGTCTTTTGGTGGTGGTTAGAATTTTTATTTGAATTAAATAATGGAATAGTAGAACCATTTAGGACTGAAAACACCTCTAGCATCATTGAATCCAACCATTAACCCAAAAACTGCCAAGTCCATGACTAAACAATGCCCTTAAGTGCAGCTTCTACACGTCTTCTAGATACCTCCAGGGATGGTGACTCAACAGCTTCCCTGGGCAGACTGTTCCACTGCTTGACAGTCCTTTTGGTGAAGAAATGTTCCCTAAAATGTTATCTAAACCTCCCCTGGTGCAATCTGAGGCCATTTCTTCTTTTCTTATCACTTTTTACTTGGGAGAAGAGACCAACCCCAAGCTGGCTACAACGCCCTTTCGGGTAGTTGTAGAATAGAGTATATGGTTGCTCTCTACCCACTCATGATTCTCTATTCCTTTATCACAGAGTTTCCACACGTGCCATACTCAATCATTTTTTATTACATCCTTTTGATCTTTTTTTTTTTCCCTTCTCTCAGCTTTTCCCCTTTTTAACATGCTCTTTTTGCCAGAAGGCAAGTAGAACTGCACAGAGATTTTAAGTTTCAGGCAAGCCATGATTTATATGATATCAGGGTGTTTTCTGGTTTGTTCTGTAATCCTTTTCTAATAATTTCTAATTTTTTATTAGGTTGGGTTTGGCTCCTGCTAAGCAGTTAGATAACTATCTACCTTATACTGCTTTAAATTAATTTTCTTTATTGTAGTTCATCTGCCATTTTATTGCCTTTACGTGCTGTCTTGTAAAGTCCTTCTGCCATCCTTCATAGTCTGCCCTCATCCTAACCACCTTGAGTACCTTCAGATCGTCACAAAACTGGACTGCTCAACCAGTTTTTTAACTCATTTACGGGTGTATTGAACAGTATGGACCCCGGCACAAGCAGCTTGTAGAACACCTCTGGTGACTTCTTACTGTTGCAGTCACTGACCATTTACTATTAATGTCTGTTTGTTCTCCTTTGGCTAATTATTTGTGCTACACCTTCCCTCACTCCTAGTTGCTTGAGTGCAGACAGGGAAATAAGCTTTCATTTCTCTTATGGAGAAATGCAGGGTTAATAAATTAATTACTGAAATGTAAATAAAACAACAAAAAAAATCCAACACTCACTCTCCCCTCTGCCAAAAAAGACACCCCCAAAACCCCCAGGATTTTATAGTCTTTGCAGAGGGAAATCCTCTTGTAGTATTGAACCATCTTCATGGTAGCAGTCCCTGTATGTTGGTGTGTCCATGGCAGATGAAATTTATGCTGCACACACACCAGCTCAGTCCCAAGCCATAAAAATCAGAGCTTTATGAGAACGACACTGGAGTCCTAAGTAGCCTCTTCCTCCTGCTGTGGAAGCTGCCTTCAAATTGCTATTTTTTTTTTCAGGATTATGTCAGATAAGGGTAAGATACAGAATTTCAAGGACTGGGCTGATGTGTGCAAAACTTTGTATAGACCAAAAAGAACATTTTTGCATCTAGTGCTTGTTATAGCAGCACTGTGGGCCGGTAGATTAGTTCTAAGCAAAACCCAAACTTTTATTCCATGAGCTAGGAGGTGTAATCCAAGCTCCCTCTATGTCATGAGGTCAAAGTCTTGTAACTTGGGTTTTGAGAGGTGATTTGACTATGAACCTCAGTAAAATAAAGGTCAGTCAGTGTTTAAAGTACCAAGTCATTTTTCCAGGATTGTAGAGATGGAATCCAAATTTTCATGTATTGCTGTGAGGCTGGAATGCAGATGTGTTTAAAGAGTTAACACTGTGGCTCAATCAGAAAGAATGCTTGGCAATAAGAGGAAGCCTGGATTAATGATGGAAAAGAATTCTTAGCATTTTATAGCAGTGGGTATTCGAGATGAGACACGGCTAATGATCAACTAAGAAGGTATTTGCAGCTGTGGTGCTACCTCTCCCCATAATGCCAACATTAATCAAGCTTTTTCATGCAGCTTTCCAGTCCATTCTATTTTTCATTGTCCTGAATAGAAAAACCAAGCTCATGCCCTATTGCACTGAGTCAGAGACCATACTTCTGTGTCACCAAAAACGATCATACCTTATTGATTTCTAAAATCTGTACTTTCTGCGCTGTGAAATAAATCCATAGCAAAGTCTGTAACAAAAGCAGTTTCATTTTTAAAGAAAAACAAAAGCCTTTTGCAACGTCAAACTATAAATATCTCTGGGATGTAGAGCAGTTATTGGCATGAATTAACAGCTCATATATTTTATTGAAGTCTTGAATTACATCAAAACATCAGTATAATTACAGCATCTCTAAGTCTAGTTTTGGAGTCAGCCATCTTGCTGAAAGGCCTTGGCAATGTGAAAAGCCAGTGAAATCGTGTAAGTCAATGTCCTGGCTGTTCTGACTCTGCCTTCCATGTCAGAAGAAAAGCTTCATTATAGTAAAAAATGAAACATTTGACATACAAGTTATTTCCAGAATGGCTTCAGTCTTTTAAAATAATGAACCCCATTGAATCCTAACTTCTCAGCAAATGTTGATTATCTAAATTCCTTAAGTAAACTACACGTGATACAGCTTTTGAAACATGAACATGATCTTCTCTCATGTAAACAATCCTCTGCCTTTGTTGCCTGATGCTATCACATTTGGGCACACATCCTTCTGGATTGGAGGCCCAAGCCTATAAAATCTTGCTATCAAATATCCACCCCGATCTGCAGATGCTTTATGCCTTTGCTTAACAGCCATGACTCATCCCGTTAAAGTCAACAGAGTTACAGTAGTAAAGTTAGGCGTGTGTTTGCAGGAATAGGCCCAGATTCTCAGAAGAATTTAGGTAACTCAAGATGCAGAGGGATGAGTAGTGAGAGAATTTCATACTGGTGTGACTAATTTCCCTAAGATTCCTAAAATCAAGAGAGAGAGGGAGAGAGGGAAGATTTTTGCAAAGGGGCTTCAGGGCAACCAAATTAGACTCCTGTTTTGGACCATCTCCTAAAGGAGCCTCCACCATTCCCTGTAATTTAAGAAGTGCTTTGAATGCTCAGTCCTGGACACCCAGCTCACACAGGAATCAGCAGGACAGAGCTCAGGGTGCCCAGCCAAACCTTGCAAGGGGCTTGTCAGGGCAGCAGCCATCTCAGCAGCTCTGGATGTTGAGCTCTGTGTACTTGTGGCTCTGAGGGGTGCCCCCAGCAGCGACCTGCAGTGCCTGACATAGCTTTGCAATCTAATTGCCCCACGTGCAGCAAGACCAGAGACTGTTGACGCAGGGTAACGTTTACTTTTCAAACTGAAGGACCAAAGTAAAAATAAAAGGAAATGTTTTTGACTTCTGAAGACCTGGAGTTTTAAGATTCTTTTAAATAGACATTGTAGATAAAATTCTTCATTCTTAAATGTATAGGACTGACTAAATGACCTATCTTCATTTTTTTATGGTGATTTATAAATACCTGAAATTGAGGGACTAGGAAACATGCAGTGACTTCTGCATATTTTAATAAATATGGCGTATTTTGAGGATCTTCCAACAGCCATGATTTTGCTGTATTAAATAAAGTAGATTTTATAGCACTTTAATCAGATTATGATGGAACATTATGCAAAATATTATGCAATGCAATGCAAAGTAATTAATGCAAGCAGAGAACATGAGACAGCCGAGCAGCATGCATTTGTGTTACATACTGCCTGCTGATTTTCAAAATTTCTTTCTTTCTTAGATAGTGGTTTCCCGTTCAGAACCCACAGCTCCGCACATCAGCTTTCAGCTAGACTCCCACCCCATCTCTCCTCAGGTTGTTGTCAAGAATTCATTAGCAGATGATGGCTATACCCTGGTAGTGACTGGGAAGAAGGTGAGTGGTTCATAATCTTATCCTCCTGAGCACAGTGCAAATCTGCCTTCAGAGTAGCAGGTATGGGTAAGAGCAGCTGTTCCCAGTGCTGCTTTCTGCCCTGCATCCTCGCAGCCCTGCTATTCCTGCGGAATGCTGCAGGTGCAGGTTTCCTCCAAGTTACATTTTTTTCCTACTAAACAAACTGGCAGACTAATATTGAGAAATGTTTAAATAATGTAAGAGCTAGTGATATAAACCAACAAAAGCCAGGAAATGCAAGTTTTAAAGCTGAAACCCTGTCCCCAGTTCAAGTGCTTGCAAAGACAAAACGCACAATGGCTTAAGAAAAGAATGGTTCCCAGTTTCCTGGCTTTTCCTGGTTTGTGTCATAGCATTGTAACTTTTTAAAGAGGGTTGTGTGTGCAAGCTTTACGAGGGTGTCTTTAGAACTCTAAGTCAGTAAGGCTTGAAAATTGCTTTAGCATGTAGTCTACAAAGAGTTAATAAAAGATGAAGAGCTATCATAAATATGCTATTGTCATAAGTAGATATGCATTGAAGAATAGGTTTAAAACATCAGCAGATAATATTACAGATAATCCTAAACCATAATCGTAAGCAATAATTTGACCCCTTGAGTTCTATAAGGAATTACAGAAATACATCAGCCATAAAGATTGTTATTAATCATTTACTAGAAATGTATGAGATATTTATAAGAGTGATCTTCAGAAAATGTACAAAATAAATTTAAGGAAGGTCCTGAAGTATAAAGAAATATGAGGCACTTATACAGTAATGTAATTATATATTAATTTTAATATTTTGACAAAAAATAATTCTTACATGTTTAGAGTGACTATTTCATAACTATCCTGATATTTTAAGTAATATAAATTTTTACTTGTATTTTAGATAAAGTATAGGTTTTTGATGATAGGTGTTAAAAAACAAGGGTAGTCACATGCTGTAAGTGTGCTGCAGATATTAATACAGCCTCACCAAAGTTGAAATAGCCATCACGCCTATTTTTACAAATGTATAAATTAAGGCATACTGAAATACAATTTATAAACTAAGGCACACTGGGATACAGAACTGGGAGGAGCACTCTGCTGTTGCTTTCTCCATCAGCAAAAAATGCTATCTTGCTGTAAACACCAGATGCTGGTAGTAACTGTATATAACATTAAGATGCCTTTAGGGTTTCTCCCAAGCGAATTTAAAATCATGTCAGTTAAATTACTTATAAGATCCTATAATTACTGAGCTAAAGAGAAGTCGAACTGTGGCTTGCACATCTGAAATCTGAGTAGCACCAGCATGCTATGCATAAATAGAGATTCTCCTTGCCACTTAGTGCATGTATTAAAAGGATGTGTGCATCATGTCTCTCCATCGACAGATTACAAAGATCCCGCTGAAGGGGCCAGGCTGCCATCACTTCAGGTCCTGCAGCCAGTGCCTGCTGGCACCAGCCTTCATGCAGTGTGGATGGTGCAGCCAGCAGTGCCTCCGGTCTTCTGAGTGCCCCAGCAACACCTGGACCCAGGACACCTGCTTGCCTAAGGTTTATGAGGTAAAGTGGTGGATTTCTCACTTCTGTCTTTTGAGGGAAGAACAGTCTGCACTCTGTAGACATTTTCTATTCATGTAATCGTGGTAAATTGTCACTTCCTCAACTTCCCCTCAGCCTTGATGTCCATAAATCCTCTGACTGGATGCACATGGTCTCCCTGAGTACTGTGGGCTGAGATGCTCATGGATGGACAGGTTTGTCTGATCATCCCTACCAGCCTTGGGAGATCCTTGGCCCTACAAAGCACTTCTGATAGGGAAACAAGATGAGTCTGAGCCAGCCTGGCTGGGGTCTGACAGGAAGGCCAGTCACAGAAAGGAGCATCCCTCCTCTTAAACCTCTCTCAGAGACAAAAGTGGAGGAAAGCACTTCCTGCCCAGAGCCACAGCCTGACCCAGCACAGGAGGTCTTTGTCTCTCACTCTTCATCCATCCACTGTGCTGGCTCCAGTGTTGGAGGAAAGCCTGGTGTTTCTTTGTGAGAAAAATCTCCTCTTTCCCCTACCCAAGCTCCTGGGGAAGCTGTTTTTCCGTAATGTCCCTCCCTGGCTCCTTGTTCCCGTGGGTCCAGTTGGCACTGGTGAGGAAGAAGCCTGTAGCTGCACCCCTGGGACAGGGGCAGCCAGAGGCTGCTGCCAGCCCAACAGAGCTCATCAAGGGCGTGCGAGAAGAAAAAGGCACAGAGGAGCAGAGAGCTGCACTGGCACGGTCCAGTTTTAATTTAGCTGTGGTTAATGCAGGATTTGTACTGTACGTGGGACCAAATCTTCCCATGTGAAGTGTGTCATAATTGTGAAGGCAGAGGTTTGTAGGGCAGTTGATGAACTAGAAATCTAAGGGAAGGACAAGCGTAAGACTTTCTGGTAGCACTTATACCCATTCACTTGTGTTAGTACATTTAAACTACATCGTGTAGTTAAAAATACATTTTCCTTTATTAGAATACAACTTGTAAACAGAGGTGAAAGTTTGATATGCTAAACTCTTAGAGAGAAAGGGAGAAAAAAGTGGGTCCTAAATAAATAATGTATTTCTTTCATCGAGGCATATGATTTCACGTAGTACAATATTTTTAAGTTTTAAAGTTTTAGGCAAAACTGCTATTAATCTACAAAGAAGTATAGAAACACATGTTTATGGGGTTGATTTTTTCCACGTTCACCTTTCAGACACAAAATTTAGGATTTACACAGGCAAAAATCAGAGAAAAAATGATGAAGAGTTATCAGAATCAAACCCAAAATGAATGGAAACTGGAAGGAGGGGTGGTTTACCTCGTGTTCTGTGGCCATTTACTTAAGACAAAGGAGATGCACAAAAATTGCTAATGCAGAATGTGACTAGTTTACTTTTCCTTTATACAAAAACGCATTTATTGCAAAAAGGTTTTATTAGATAACAAAATAATCCTTTCCAGCATTAGTCTGTATGAGACTGAACCACAAATTCAAAGGTATAGAGTGAGAATTAACTCTTATACATTTTTCTGTACCTCTGCAGGCCCAAGATACTCACCTATCCTGCACAGTTTGTTTCATCTTTTATAGAGCTCAAGCACCCTTAATGTTTTTTAATTCACAAACTTTCCAGCAGTGGCTGTATATGTCCATAGCTCAAAAAATACTTCTCAACCTCTGAACTGCTTAGTTTCTGATTTTCAGAGGGGCTGAACTCATGTAGCCCTCTTTAATTTCAATTTTGAATGTGTTCACTAAGCAGTTTTAAGAACCAAGAGCCTGCAGCCCAAGCACAGGCACTTAGACCAAGAGGTGCATCCCCCACAGGCACCTCTGCAGTCCCTGTGAAGTTCCTGGGAGGTGAGCATGCCTTGGACGTGGGGCAGTGGGAACAGGTGTAGGGCTGGCTAGGTGCTCCCCTTCCCCATGCGGCTCAGCCCAGCCTGCTCAGCACAAGCCCAGTCTTACCTCTGTAATGAATATGGATCTGTGACATTGGATCTTAAAGTGATGGATCTTAAAGTGAATCTCGAATTACTGCATGCCGATGTTGCTTCCAGAAGGTTTGTAAGGAAAAAAAATGCAGCTGCGTACTTAAATCCATTGGATTGCTAGCTGTTAAGACAAATTTCATGCTCTACTGGACCATGACATTTAACATGATTACTGAAAAAAAAACAAAACAGATTATTCATCATCTTCTGATGTCTTTAAACTCACATGCATAAAATGTAAGAAACAAGCTAGTTTTGTTCCTAACAAACAGAGGATGACCTGCTTTGCATAGTATCTGATACTCAGTCTGAACCTCTCCCTAATATTGTGCAGCTTTCAAAGGGACAGATTGCTTGAGATATGTCATATGATCGTTTTAACCCCAGGGGAACAGATTGCTCTCTGAGGGTCTGCTCCAGTGGATGTTAGCTAGCCAAGTCTTCAATTATGTTTTCCCAGGTTATTACACAAAGTGGTGTACAATGGGGTGGTGTACAATGGGGAAAAAAAAAAATTTCCTGTCAGGAGGGATGGCAGAGAAGAAGCCTGGTGTTTTCCCATGGAGCCCTGCAGATCTTTGGTCTCTTTTCCCTGCTTTAAGCACTTTAAGCTGAGTGTTAGGGTGGAGCAGTCAAGTCTACCCAGACACAGACAGCATAGTAGAGCAGACATTAGGATACATCCCCTCCACAGTCCAGCTCCCAGTCTACTCCTATCCACTGCCTCTGCCAGCAATGAGGAGTTTCATCAGCCTGGATGAGCAGTTCTAGAGGGAAGCTGGGGAGGGAGTCTCCTCAGAGATCACTCGGTGCTGGAACAAATTGCAGGCATCTGCGCCTGGCGTTCAGGTCACGCTAAAAGGTGAAGGGTGTAAAAGAAGAAATAAATTGGTCTCCCTTCTGATTCTTTGTTGTGGTTAAAAATCTGACATGGCTTGTTTTTGTTTTTAAAGTGAGTCATTTTAGCTGGCTTTTGTAGCAGACTGTCAAGAACATCAGGATTTCTGCTGCCTGTTTAGGTTGGAGGTTTTGCTGGAAATTTCACATGTGGTTGTACGCGTTCTTGTCTTTGAATTAAAATGAATGGGCTAATGAAACTTTAATAAATAGGTATTTTCTTCCAAAAATTTATTAAGTATGTAAGTGTATATTAGCTGTCAGCATAAATCAAAGGAAAACATAATGCTTTAAATTTTTCCGAAAACGCAAAGTTAACTTTCTCCCGTAACCAAAAGTACAGAGAGCAGCAGAATGACAGGGCTTGGAGTGGACTTGCTCCATGTTATCAGTGGGGATAATACATTTTTTTGAATTCTGCATTTCATAAAATTTATAACTGGTTTGCATTTTGATTTTCTGTTACTACCAGTGCAATGTAAGTAGACAGCAGAGGCCTACATATACCTCAGTTCAAAGACCACGAGCTTCATTATCCATTCTTGCCAACTCTTCCAAGAAAAAGTCTGGAAAACCACATTGGACTTTAAGACATTTTATTTTTATCATACAGAACAAAATAAATCTTGAATAAAAATGGGGGAGATCTGCAGAATTTAACAAAACTTTAATATTTTGTTTATTTATTTTTTGCTATCTACTTAGAGGTGTTGCCTCCCAAATTTGTTGACAGAATGTACTAAATACTTGCTATCCCTCATTTAAGACACACAGGTTGCTATCACAAGTCTCTTTTGATGTGTAAGATCACTAAAAACGTGTTTGGTACCTTCGCTTTTTATTCTGTATGGCTTTGTGAAACCCTTATTTTGCTAACTTGTGGATTACATTTCAGACTCTTCAAATGCCACATGTCAATGTATTGTACAAAACATCAGGACATACTGTACTCCCACAGAGCGATTTCAGTTTCTGCTAGGGTTTTGTTATTTCAAAAATAGATAATGTGCTGAGATATTGAACAGAGTGGAAAACTAGAATCTGAATCAAATCCAGATTTTGAAGAAGAAAACTCCAAAGAAATAAGGAAAAGTTAAACTTGGGAATAGCTCAGATTTTGTGGGCACAGTATGGCTCCAAGCTCATAGCTGCAGTTGTGTGTCAGCAAGCTGTGTGAGTATCACTCGTTTTTTATGGATTTGTACAAAAGTGCTGCTCCTGCATAGGTTCCCTCTTTGCTCATTGAGAGCTGATTCAAAGCTCTTTAAAACAGAAAAGGTTCTTTCTGGCTTCAATGCATTTTAGATCAGACTCTTTGTCTGGTTTCTAATGAGGGCAGTAAATTTCCCCATATATAGTATATGGTATAATTCTTTTGAAGTATTCTTCAGCTGCCTTTCTATCTACAATAGTTCATTTGTGAGAGTCTTGAAGTATAGCTACAAGAGAGTTGAAAAGAAATGTGCTGTCTTACTGAATTTCCAGATGAAATAATAGCCAAGTATCACTCAAACACTTTCCTTTCAGCTTGAAAATTAAGCCGGGTCCTTTGAAGGACACAGCTGTATTGCATTTTAGGAGCAAAATTATTATCACTAAAGCATTAAGTTTAAGATACTTAGGCACTATAATCACAAGTATAAATTCAATCTTTCATTCCTTTCATTCTTTTTTTGTTTGTCTAGTGGTACTGGTATGTTTGCAAAATTGTGCAGTATTGTTGAAAGTCCTCATAATTCCTGAACTAATGTCTTTTCTTTTTGGTTGTTTTTTTGGTGGATTTTGGGATTTTTTTACTGACAGTACTAACCAGTACTTTTACCGAGTTTTGTAGGACTTCTAGAGTGTTCCTATGTTTTTCCCACCATTGTTGTATTTTACAGGACAATTTACAATATACACGCACACACAAGAAAAAAGTATTTCCTTTGTAGATTGTCTCTGTGTTTGTGAGGGGCAATTTATTTTTAACTTGGAATTAGAGGTGACCAAATGTAAAACATTTAAGGAAAGAATAGCAGAAGTCGTGTTAACTTTATCACAGTCAACGCGATATTGGATTATGGTGTCTTTGAAGCTACTTCACTCTGAACCCAACTTTCAGCAGGCTGACAAAAAACGGTCATTTGGGGGCTCTTTTGTGTTCAGCATTCAGCTTCTAACAAAATAAGTATATTGTATGTTTAACACACCAGAAATAAGATGTGAAAGACAAGAACGGCAGGATTTAAAAGACTGTTACAATGCACAGCTTGTTCAGTGCCCCTAAACACCATCTTTCAAAGCTTTCTAGTATAGGTTTTGTTATTTATTGCTACTGTCATAGAAAGCTCATAATGTGACAAATGAAAGGTGAAGAACAATTAAGATGAATGTTAGGACACAGTCTACCAAAAGAAATGCTGTTCTAAAATTATCTCTTTGCCTATTCTTTAGCTCCAAGGGAAGTTCAAGAAAACCTGATTCAGCTAACACAGTATTTTTTTAACAGATTCTCCCGAGCAGTGCTCCCCTAGAAGGTGGGACAAAATTGACACTGTGTGGATGGGACTTTGGATTCAGCAAAAATAATAGATTTGAATTAAAAAATACAGTAGTCCGTATTGGAGGACAAATTTGTCCTCTGGAAGCAAAATCTAGCAACAAAAATAGGTAAGAAACCTAAAATATTAACTTCCATTTATACAGATGTTCTTTATGTAGTATGGATATTTTTGCAAATACAAACTTTCAGCCTATAAGTTATCATCTCTGATTCTGAATTATCAAATTTGAAAAAATCCCATGGTTTAATAAACTCCCCAAGAAAAACAATGCTCAAAGTGGAGATGAAATAAATCTAGTTTATGCCAGTAGCTCCTGCAGTAGTTTTTCGATTTGTCTGTGAAATGCTGTTCAACATCTGTGGAAGCTGGCAAGAATCAATCTATTCAAAGGTTTGAAAAGGGGGCAGTTCCTTTGGCCAAGATCCTGCTGGGCTAAGTTAGGTCATCTCTGTCTTCCTGATCTGTAAAGCTGCTAGAGAGAAGTGTGAGAAGATGCAGGTATTTTGTCATCCAGAAGCTTATGACCCTCAACTGCACATCTCCTCCTCAGAAATAAGTATTTGAGACACACTGGGATAATAGCTTAAGACAGGGGTTACTGTGGTTGCTATCTTGCAGAAATAAAAGTTCAGGAAAAATCCTGTCTCCACCAAAGAGACATTTGCAATGTGTGAATTGCGGCACATCTTTCCTATTCACATACCTTGCAGTGTGGATACTCCAGCAAGTGCTGCAGAAGTGTTGAGCACTCCCCTAACTGCTGTTCTGAACAGTCTTAAAGATAACAAGATGGTTTAAGGAGACCAGATTATATGTAAGACTATGTGAATGCAATATAGTACATTGGCACATGCTGCTGCAGAAGTTCAAGTTTAATTTTTGGTAATACTTAATTTTTACCACAAACTTGTGTGTATGATTCATTTTTCTAATGTTATTGGCTGCCAGAAGTTGATACTAAAGGAAAATTTTTTAAAATCCATCAGCCATTTAATAGAGGTATTTGTTTTTTAATATCATGCTTCTTTTTCCTGAAATGTGTATGATGTACTAACATTATTTTCTGTGGCTAAGTATTATAAAGACCACAGCATTTGTATTTGTTATTAAAGAAGAGGGCCACAGTTCTTTTAGCTGTTATTTCTGAAATGCCCATGATGCACATAGATTGGTGATCTGTTTAGTATGGATTCCCCATTATTATGAGTTTAAAGTGGTTCTATTTTAATATTAAAAAAATCAATCCCATTTTTTCCTTGTTTTCTAAAGGCTGGAATGCACAGTTCCTGCTGCAAAAAGTCCAGGTTTCAATATATCCAGTAGTGTTTCTGTTGGACATGGCAAAACACTGTTCAATACATTTTCATACGTGGTAAGCACTATGATTAAACCGTTATAGTTAAAATTAGCTTCAATATTAACTGATAGGGACTCCTCATGAGTCCAATCCAGCATGGTAAATTCTGTATTTATGTTGGCTTTATTGTTACTTCGTGGAAATGTTAATAATTTTTTAAGTCCTCCTCTTTACATTTTGAAAATAATTTTATAATCTACTGTTTTTACTCTTGCCTCCCCTCAGAATCCTGTAATAACAAGTATATCTCCCACCTATGGCCCCAAATCTGGAGGAACATTGCTGACTGTAGGTGGAAAATACCTAGACAGTGGGAAGTCCATGCGGATTTTTGTTGGTGAGCAACCATGCACTTTGAAAAGGTAATGTACTAACTAAAACATAGTGCCTTTAATACTGAAATTTCTTGATTTAAAAAAAGCCTTGGAGTTAAAAAAACCAAACTCAAACGTTTGCTTTCCTCTGCTCGTGTCACTTATTGGGGAATTTATGCAATAAGCAGTATCTATCATGAGTTTAGGATACCTGAAAGATTTCTAGAAGGGACTACAGTTCTCTGGAAGTCTTGTTTATTCTGTAATGTCTTCATTAACCTCATTAAAAGGTTGCATGGAGAAGTGTCAAACCAGCTTCTAATGGACAAGCAACTGTTTATTTCCCATCATTTTTGTCACCCTGATTCCCACACACTCAGCCCTCTCTCTTGTATTAGCAAAAGCTGCTGTTCATGCAGCAGCTGCCAGTGAGCAGCCAGTGGGCACAAGTTACCATTTCCTACTGCCTTGTTGAGTGGAAACCTGACAAGTGTGACAATATCTTTCCCATGCAGAGGAGCACTATTTCTGCACTGCTATCAGTGAGTAGCCTACAAAACAGAGGCAGCATCAGTTTGGGACTTTTCCTGGTATTTAGAAAATTGTTTTGGAGGTTTAAGCCAGAATTTCTTGTGGCTCTGTACTGAATCCAGTAGGAGCTCCGTCAGGAATCTTTGATCTGTTCTGTGTGGAAATGCCTTCAACCACAGCTGTATATAAATGTTAAATACCAAGCACAGATTCTCTGCTATGGGCAGACAAGAGTTCTGAATTTGGTAACCATTCTACCATGGCATAAATCCTACTTGTTTCTGTGCTTAGGTACAGCAGGGTGATTCCAGAATTATCACCACTGCAGACAAGGGCAGAATCTGGCCCACTGTGTTCCAGAAATAGGGTATCAAGCAATTCCTCTGAAATGTGAGCATCATCTAATAATTATGGAAATTCATAGTGGTAAAACTTCTCACTTGTGGAGACCATGGGGAAGCAGCAGCCTATTAATTAACATAAGACAGAGAGGCAGGAGAGATTGAATTTATTCTTTACTGCTAAATGATTTATTGTATGCTCTTGATCAAATCAGCCGAGTCTGATCTGAATCAAGAAAAGGGATTTAGATATTCAAGTCTGATCACTAAAAAGATCTTCATCACTTCTGTTCCTTAATAGTTAGGGCTGCATTTCTTGGTGTCTTCGTCTCAACTGGCCAACTAATGGAGAAATATATCAACCTTTTGGGAATTATTCATTTGAGACATCTACTATGGGGATGGGACAGCAGCCAGCTCAGATGCAGATGTGGATCAGGTGGACCTCTAGGTATTGAACAATAGGTGAGGCTTACCCAGTAAGCATCTCCAGCACCCCTCTTTCTCACTAGCCAAGTTGCCTGTAGACTTCTATGCAGGTCTTAACCAGTTTCTCAAGGCAGGCGTTTCTCTAGCTAAACAGGCAGCTTTTCCCAGTTCTGAGGGCAGCTAGACCAAGGTTTTTTGGGGTTTTTTTCCTTTAAGAGATGTTAGAAAGCTTCCAGATGCAGATGAATAATCCCTATCCCTTATGGTGAACCCCACGTTCCTGGAAAGCTTCATAAGTTGTAGCTAAAGTCCCATTTATCTAATTTGGAGACCATCTCTTACATTCTATGAGAGCAACCTCACGTGGATGGCCCATGGATGTGCTTGGGCCCAAATCACTGAAACCAGCCAGTAGAGTTACATTTGCTTCTCCAGTCAGATGCTACCCTTGTCTCTGATGTGCCCTGCTCCCTGTGGCCACATTTCATGTGCTTCAAATTTCAAGATCCTTCTGCTGCCCACTACCCACTGAGCTCAGTGCAGGAGGAAGGGACTTCATGGCCAAGCATAATAGCAAGGGAAAGATGGATATCCCAGAGACTCTGTTGATGTACTGAATTCAGCCAGCTCTTCTTGATTTTTCTCCTTGGCCTCTGCCTGCTCCTCAGCATCTGGTACATCCCACACAAGCAGCTTTACTTGAGGCTTTTAACACAGAATTAGTGCTGTGGATTTGAAAGAGGCATTATTATGCTTTGATTATAGCAGATCAAGTCATTGTCCTTAAACCTGGAGTGTGCTTTTGTTTTCCAGGCTGGAAGCTGCCTTTGCAGGGTTCTGGGGCTCGTGGGTTTGTCACCACTACCAGGGCAACACCTTCCATCAGGCAAGGTGCAAGTCACCTGAATTAAGATGAATCTTGAGCCTTAGCCATGCTGTTGCAATTTCTACCTTATGTCATGCTTACTTGTTGCAATTTGATTATCCAGTGGGAAAATCAATGACATTCTGTTACAAACAGCTCCTCAGGCAATGTTGGGGCTCAGTAAAGGACAGTGTTTTAAGGCAAGTACATGTATTATAATGGTGACAAGCAATCTGTTTTCAGTCCTCCCAGCACATCGGCGAGCACTGTGGAGTGCTACACTCCAGCACAGCAAATTCCCCAGGAATATCGTGTGAGAATGGAAATCGATGAAGCTGTTCGAGACACAAGCAAACATTTCACATACAGAGAAGACCCAGTTGTTTTAAATATTCGTCCAGCCAAATCTTTTCTTAGGTGAGTAAAATTTTCTTACAGAAATAAGAGAAGAAACAAAGGAACAAAGAACAGCTGTGCTGCTCAGCAATCTATCAAAAGAAATTGCATTTTTATCTCTATCTTCCGTACCAATTGTTTCTATTAAGGTGCAGTTGCAAAGGGCAAATCATTTCCTCTCAGAGGTGAAGGAGAAGGGGGAAGGGTGCCTCTTTTTTCTTTGTGATTTCACTCCTAGCTGCTGCTGAGCCTACCTGTGATGTCCTGCTGAGATACCCACTGCACAGCTAAGCGTGTCTCCTGTACTGTGTCTGGACGTTACAGTGATTGCTGAGGAAAATCATTTAATGTGACAAGTCAGCAGACTCAGGAGAGCAAATGGATTTTAAAATAGTCTAAATCCAGTGCTATATAAATATTATGAATATATATGTATGGTAGCATGTGTGTGTTTTCAAGTGACATATTTATGGTCTCAGTAGCTCTAATCCAAGCCATCAGCCTTTGCCAGAAAGATGTCAGCAGTAAAGCAGACACCTTTTTCAGCACCACTGAACACACTAGGTGAAATAAGTTAATTAGCAAATGCTAAGTACAAAAAAGCGACCTCTTTTAAAATGTTCACGTTTGTTTTATACCCTGCCTTATCACAGTTTGAAAAATTATTTTTCTTTTCTTTTTTTGATTAGTTTTTAATAGTAAATGTAAAATCTGTTTCACAGAAAAATAATCTCACTGCTCAAAGCGATGTATCCCTAATTCTGGTTTTATGTTATCATTTACTCTAAAATATAATCTGTAATTAACATTATATTATCATAGCAGTTATTTATCCTACTTCTCTTCTCTTTTTCTTTTCCTTCTTCATTTTTTTTTCTTCTTCTGGTAAATTTTCCTAGTGGTGGAAGTACAATCACAGCTCAGGGAATCAACTTGAACTCAGTGTGCTTTCCTCAGATGGTGATTACTGTACCAAAACTAGGAATGAACTTCTCTGTGGTGAGTCAGTCTTAGAGAAGACAATCTTTTATCTTTTCATCTTGGGGTGGTGAATGGCTGTGAATTTTCAGTCAAAATACTTTGACTTTTGCCTTGAAACTTTGGGGCTTCTACTGATATTTTGATGTTTTCACTGTATAGGCAAAATTCAAAACAAATTTGAAATTAAGGTGAGGATAAAACAAACATTTCCAAGAAACCTTTTCCAAAGAAAAAAGGCTAGTACAGTATCTGATAAGAAGATTTTTATATTTCAATTTAAAAATAAAAATTCAATGATAAACACAGAATATTGCAATATAGATATGTCAGATACATGGACAGTTCAAGCACTACTGTGATACCCAAAGGTGACTGTGGATATATATCAAAGGAAGAGGAAGAGTAAATATATAAAATCAAAAGAAAGCATTATTTTTAAGAATTTCTGATTGCCAAAATCCCTGTTGGGGAAATCTGTCCTAACTTTGATAAGTTCAGCAACTAAGTTTTAAGATTATTTGGGTTCTTGCAATTGGGTACCTCTGCTTAAACAGCAGGTCAGTCAGAGATGTAAGTCTTCTGTTTCTTTGTTCCTGAGTTGATGCTACACAGTGTCTAAATCTAAACACAGATATGACCATGTGATCTGCTGTAATTCTTATAAGGCAAAGAGGGCATTTGTCCTCTAGTTTTAAAGAAACTGCCTTCTGTAAGCTTTTGTCTACACGTGTGGTACCTCCAATATTTTCTTATCCTGTAAGGTTTGTTTAGTCTAACTGAAGCTAAATTGATTTACACTCTTTGACATGCTACTTACTGTTCATATTCTCAGCTTATTTCTAATGATCATCATATACTGTTTCCTGAATTGAATTCCAACTATTAGACCTAGGTTTGCTCAATGCATTTTAAATGGTATGTCTGCAAATTTGCAGTCTTTTATAGCTTCAAGGTCATCACATTCTTCATGATCCTAATTTGTATAATATTATGAGTGTCAGGACCTGAATTTCTGCAGCATGTAGTCGTGGCTTGTAATTTAATGGGTTCAGATTTCAATCTAAAAATCAGTTCCTTTCCAATGAAACACAGTGTTAAGTGTTATCAAAAAGTCACTTTACCCATCAGTCAGGAAATAAAACCTTCCAGTGAAATCTACCAAACTCAAAATTTATTAGATTTTGAGTAATGTGAGCATAATTATTTCTAAGCACAAAGGATTTTGAAGGAAAAGATAATTGCTGAAATCAGGTCTTGAGATTTTGTTTTGTGTAAAGATCCTTTGTTTGCTTTTTCTGTTCCCCTGCCGGAATAGGCAATATTGCTTCTCTTTAGGCCCTGATACTGCATACCTTGTCAAATATTTAGGACTTGTTAGAATCTGAACAGATTTGAAAGATCTGAAATTTTAAAGAAAATCCACTGTCCAAAAGTGACTGGGAATTCCAGGCAATAAACACCATAGAATTTACTCTCTCTCCCAAACACTGGGGAGCAACCTTGCCTTTGAACTGTGTTTTGTTTTCATCCTGCCTCTAACCTTGTGTTGGAAAAAGACATGAACTTAGTCAGTCAGAATTATCTCCTTTATTCTTTTTCTTTTCATAACTTGCAGTTGTGTTTGACATTTGCCAACAAACAAATCTCCTGCCACTGCTCATCTCTAAGGAATCGCCACAGTGTATGAGCAGCTGTACACAAGTTCATTCTCCCTGAACAAAAGGTGGAATATAACCTCAAATGGATTATAATCCAGAGTGTTTTATACTTTGACATTGCCCAAGCAATATATTTTTGCTCTATTGAAGGCTTCTGGCACTCAGTCACCTTCCCTGCCTCTGTGGCAGCCATTTGTTCTGCACTATTCTCTACCTCAAGCATATTTCTAAAGATAGAGTATTAATTCTCAGGTAGAAAGGGAAGAGTTTTGTAAATGGCAAAACAAGATTGTACTGTGTAACTGAGGAAGTTTCTGGTGCAGGGTGCCTATGGCTGTAGTCTTACCCATCCTGCACTGGAAGTTCTGGGCTCTCTGCATGAGGGATATACCAAAAAACCCCAACATTTCATTCAGTCATTACAAAAATAAACAACAATGAGGAATTCCAACAGAGATCCAGACCAACTATCCCGTTTATAAAGGAGAGGACAGGTTGTTGTCCTGAACAGACCAGTAAAGTGCTCAAGAAGTGCTACAGCTGAGGTTATATGTCTTTTTGTTTCCTTAGTTTGGGAGAGGATAGCTAAATGAGTCATTTTTTAAAATTGTTATTTAAGCCTGTTTTCTTTTCAGTTTCCTCTCACTAGCCTCCTCCAAGAAGCTGCTTTTGTCAGCATTCAGAAACTCTGGCTCTTGGGAAAACCAAAGCCAGCACTGAAACACATCCCAAAGCATCAAAGGAAAGTACAGCTGGGAGGGACCACAATGGCCTAGCATGGCCCACTTTCCTGCGCCAGGAGCTAATGTACTCAGACCACTGCCTAACAGATACTTGTTTAGGCTGTTATTAAAGTTCCTTGTGAAAGAAATTTCACAATCTTGCTTAAACAAGCTTTAGAAAGAGCTGTTCTACCTGCTTACCTAGTGGTTTGGAAAGACTTCTTTCTAATAATTAACCCAAATCCTGTGGCTAATTACCTGTCTTCTGGTTTAACCCTCTGTGGATACAAGCAACAGATTATCAGTCTCTCCTGCTAATTTTATATATTTGCACTAAATTATGATTCAGCATTTCTCTTTTGCAGTTAAAACAACAAAACCTCTCCAAGTTCCCCTGAGAAATGTTGATTCCTAGAGCTCTTCTCATCCTTTCCCCCACTTCCCAGATCCTTTTCCATTTGCCTAAAACTGGAAGTGCCCAATTTAAAACAGGTCTCACCTTTTCCTGTCAACTCTCTGTCCTCAGGTTTAATTGTGGCCTAGAGTCCTTATGGAGTCACAGTGTAAGTAGAGGGTCATTTCTGGAAACAGCAGGAGCTGTTGGGGATATTCTGCATCCCAAAGTCTCAGGGAGCAGAGCCAGCAGACACATCCTGGGGCATTTGCTTTTCTCTGCCTCTTTCCATCCCAGTGGTAGAGGTGAGTGGTACAACTGACACAAAAGTTTTTCTGGAAGGGCTTCCTATAAGAAGTGCAGTTTCACTGAGACTGAAAAGTTTTGGGCACAATATGCCAGCCCCCTGTAGAAGAAACATTTAAGTTGAGCTTTTCAGCTTTCATGTTTGTAGTTTAGTATCTCTGAAAATTTTTCTTCTTTCGAGCAAAAAATGTCTTGTTTCCATTTTACAGTATCCTTTTCATATTTATTTAAATTTCCTTAAAATTGTTCAGTATTGTGTCTGCACTAGTTGTGTTTATATTACATTTTATGTTAACACCATCAAAATAATACATTCTGCCTTCTTTGAATTTATTTCAGTGTTGTGCTAGATGATTCTCCTGCTTCTGAAGCACTTGAGAACAATGTTTTTCTCTTTTAAAGCCTGTAGTTCGCATTGATTCCCCCAAAGTAAACAAGTGGTCATTTGGGGATCCTTTCTGTAACATTTTTTAATATTCCATCTATTAACTGATTCATTTTTATGAATTAATTCATATTAACTAATATATTCCCACTACCTAATCTCTTTAAACAATGGATGTCCCAAGATATGCAAGGCTACAAAACTGAGGAGCATTTTTTAATACAAGACCTTCAACAACTGACCCTGTAGCTATGCAAATCTTCTCTTTCCACAGACTTTTAATTATCCCTTTAGTAAGTAGTCTTTTGAAAGTTCTTCAGCATTTCAAAATTTCTCCCTGCCAGGTGCTATTTCCTGCTGCTTTACAGGAGAATTTTAGAACACTCTAAAGTTTTTCTCAATGTTTACGAGTGTCTAAGCAATCCATACTCATATTCATCAAAATGCCTTGAATTCAGCAGTGAGTATCTACCTTAGATGTATTAAGTTATGATAAAACAAATTCCCTGTAAAGTGTGGGAAGTGTGAGTGTGTGATTATCGAAAATATTCATGATTTCCTATCCGAAGACACCTAGGCTTGGATCTCTATCTGTCTTGACTCCATGGCACAAAGTTGCCACAGAAGCCCGGTGAAGAGTTCCCCGACAAAAGGGAAAAGTCATCTTTCTTTCTGTGACAGATCTGTATCTCACGCACATCTCCTGCCAAGGAAAGGGTACAGCAGGGGATGTCAAGAAAAAGCCACTGTGTGAAATCACCAGAGTGCTAGGGATGCAGTGCTACAAGGTACACTGACCATCCCAAGCCCAGGGAGGAATTTGGACTCCCAGTCAGTATTGATTATATTGTGCAAAGGGCTGGCTCTCGGACCTAAGAGCAAGAGAGGTTTTACTCTACCTTCTGGTATGGTGATCTGATAGACTAGAAGTATCATCTCCCATGCCTTCATCCAAGAAAAAAACTAAAGTAAAAATGCTACCAATTCGTCAGGATCGTTCATTGTACCACCCAAAATGGCAGCAAAAGGCAATGAATTCTCTGAAAGTCCCTCAGGATATGCTGCTTGAATGTCACTGCTTTACACAGAAAAGTCTTCTGAATGGGCTTCTCTTCATGTTGAACCTGTATTTTCTTCTTTTTCTATTAAGAAATCATCCTTTGGCAAAGACGTTTGGAGAGTCCCCAGGTCTGTCTTTAACTTCATTCATCTTTCATTCTTCACTGGAAGTCCAAAAGTTTACTTTTTATGAAAGAACAAATTGGCCCTTTTCTCCTTTCTGACAGCTGCAGATCCTGTAATACACATCCAACTGCCCCTCTCTAATCTGGGTCAGCTGCTGGGAGACCTCTGGAGCTCAGAGATCCTCCCTCATACTTCTCCTGTTGTTCTGTCAGAAGGAAAAAAATTGAATTGAGCACTGAAGTTCAAGTTCTGTAGGTCAGGTTTGAATTAATTGCCTCAAGGGTCATATTTTACAAATGGAACAAGAATACATACCTTAAGTGATGAGTCATATGCATTGTGCAATGGATTATTATTCCCTTTGGGGTATAGCATTTACTTATGCTTGTGAAATGCTCCATAATTTTCGTATTTTTTTCTTCCTCTGTGTCTTCGGATGTAGATTATAGTCACAAGAAAAATGTAGGCTTAGCTTTTAAAGTGAATGTACTTTAAAGTTTAATTAAATAAAAGTAAAAGGTGCTGGGTGATAGGCAGTATCTTAATTGAGAAGGCAACAGATTGAATTAGGGGGGGTTTCTTGGAGATCCTCAATCCAATATTTTTTGAAAACTAAACCATCATATTCTTCAATTGCTAAAACCAATTTCAAGGTAAAAATGTCATGTCAAATCATGTACCAATAAGGGCATTGCAAATAAGATTTTTCTTGACCTTACCAATCAGTCACATTGCATCCCCTGCAAAGAGTATTATTAGATTTTTATCATTTTCTGAGAGCTTTTGCTTCAGAGACCAGCCTGATAAAGTAAAGTATCTGATTCTAATAGATAGCCACAAACAAAGTTATAAATACCACTGCTATTCATTTAATGAACATCACTACTCTACAGTAGATAAAGAGTCTAATGAATTTACATTAATCAAATAAATATAATGATTACTTGGGACATACTTGGGTTTATAATTATATATATTTTAGTAATCCTTTTTAAGAATTGACACAATATGATAGATATCTCAACAAATATTCATATATCATGGAAAAGTATGGCTTAATCATCCATTATACTAATGATGCATTTTATTATTTCCATACTAATTGAAATTAGTTTCTAGATCTACATGATAGAACAAAGCCTGTGATATGGTCAGTGATGTATAACAAGGTATTAGAAGGAACAGTCTGATACTGTAAGCAAATGGAGCAAAAATCTGCCTTGTTTTGTGTCCCACAGTTTACCTGTTGACATGGAGGTTACAAAAATATTTCTGAATTTCTGCTAGGAATATAAATGGGCTGTTTGATAGGGAGGTGCAGGTCCCATTAGCATCAGAGAGAGCTCCACCAAGTTACTTAGCTGAGTGCTGAACTCACAGTTCATAGACACATAGGAGCTCTAAAACTGTAATGCTCAGAATGTTGCAAATGTTTCCCTTGGCAGATTCAAGATTTCATATTATTATTCACAGAAACATGAATTGCTGTGGTGATAACAAAAAGCCCTGTTCTGCAGATAGCTAATTTAATCCCACTTTTCACACTGATGTGGGTATATAACTGATAAAGCCTGAGTGGTTATGTTACTGATTTGAAACAGCAAAATTACATTGCATTAATTTAAACTAATTTCAAAGTTCCTTCAGGCAGCATTTGATAATGAGAACAAAATTATTTTAAAAACAAACTAGAAAAATATATATTTTGGCCCTCTCTGGATTCACAAAAGTATTCAAGAGCATTGTTGGTCCTCCAAGGAAATCACTTGTAGAAGAAATGTAAGCTTTATGATGATGAGGAGCTTAGCCCCATTTTTTCTGGGACACGTGTCAGATACGTTCTTTTATATTTTTTAAAAAAGGAAAAAGTTTTATCTGCTCTCAGAGCACAGTGCACAAGGGACTACTTACAGAAGGTTTGTAGAGTTGGAAGAGAAATTCTTCTGTGGAGCTGGAGCAACTCTGTGCCAGAAGTCCTTCAGCCGTATCATTGGGAGGCAGCATGAAAGGCAGGCACAGGCAAGGGAGTGCACGATACAGTAACAAACCAGCCACTCTGCAGTTTGTGTGGTGCAGTCCAGTGCACACTGTGCCTCCCACTGGTGTTTGGAGATGTGCTGTTGACATCATAAGCAAAGTACTCCTGTGGAAACCACAGTACAGACAAAGTTGACTCTTTTGAGCACCATTAATCTAACTAAAGATTAGATTGTTGTCTAAAGTGCATCAGATGAAACCCACTCTAGATGAGCTGTTGTCCCTCTGTCAACTGCAAAGGCCCCATAGCAGAGAGCATCCTCTGGAAGGTCTTCTGATCATGGGGTGCACCAGCAGCTTTCCCCCAGTGCAGGCCCTCATGAGGAACAGTGGCGGAGTGAGGGGCAAGTGAGGCTTCGTGCCTGTTGTCAGGCAGCTCCTGCGCTGTGGGGAGGGGCAAAAATCTTATCCCTGCTGGTCTGAGATAGAGTGCAAAACATATCCCACTGTCAGCACTCTCAGCAGGAACTTGCATGACGGTGTACCTAGGCATGTGAGCAAGTGCCCCACATCCGGGGCCTTAAATAGACATTTTTAGAAAGGAGATACACATTGCTGAGCTTTTGTGGCCCAGAATCCACAGTGGCTTTGGCTCTAAAGCCCTTTCTCACAGAGTCCACAGTGCCTTTCTGGAAACATAGCAACTTAGCTACACTGTGGGTAAACAGTGCTTTACTTCTGTTTTCTTCTGTTCCAGTTAGCATTGTTGGCTTTTACCTTGTCCTCAAATCCCTTACTATTGGTTTGGTACTGAAAAAGAAAGAGAAATCCATGTTGCAGTCACTGTGACAGGCTGTGTAAGTTGAACTATGGGTGCTCAGTATACCGGACTAGCCTTCTGATGGTCCTTGGCTTTGGAAATCATTTTCCACTAATTATCTGCAAAATATTTACTTTAAAAGTGCTGTGAACAATCAGGCCAGGAAGCTTGTTTACTTGAACATTTCCTCAACAAGAGTGCAAACACCATTGACATGAAGTTTTTATACTTTTCTCCCAGCTCTACATAAACGCTGTGTAGCACTGATCAGGATTTTGCTTTGGTTAAAGAAGAACAAAACCCTCGGTGTTTATTTTTTCAATACATGTGTACTGTTAAAGAAAGTTACATTAATCAGTGACTTCCTATGCATGTACATACTGCAATTACCTCTTTCTTTTTCTTACAGGCGTGTAGCCACCGCTCTAGCTCAGAGATAATCTGCTGTACAACACCTTCACTGAAAGCTTTCAATCTCCAACCACCCTTTGTAACCAAAGTGTTCTTTATTTTTGATGGTGTCAGCTCCCTGTACTTTGATTTTGATTACGTAAATAATCCTGTATTTAAGCATTTTGAAAAGACAGTGTTCCTTTCAAGAGGCAACCAAAATGTTCTGGAAATTAAGGTAAGAAATGCTGAAATAAGTTTTTCAATTATTCGCAAGTGCACATCAGCAGCACAGCGTGGAACAGACGTTTTGATGAAATAAAGGAAGCCCCAAGGAAGCGAGGGCAGAGAGAGCACTGTGTTCGGTACTGCATTCACCCAAGCCCAGTTGTCACATTTTAAAAGATACAGGGCTGAAAACAAAGATATATGTACCAGGGTGGTTGTTGTCATCAGGTGAAGTGGGAGAGGGGCTTTCCTTGTCCTCATGGGAGGACCACGCTGCATCAGCTTCTGATTGCAATAGGCTGCACCACCAGTTCAGGATTAAACATGGCCAGCAGCCCAGGACCTGAAGAATGTGGTCTGTGTGTGAGCCCTGGTTCTTACTGTCACACGGTTACGTGTCCTTCCTCACAAAAGGTGCGGTCTGGCTTCTTCAGTTCTTTCAAGCTGAGGGAAACTCTGGCCTGTGTGCAAAGTCACTCATGAGGATCAGTCACTACTGTAGCCTAAATATTTATGGATCCATGAAAAATGCAAAGTTGATGCTGATGCCTACTCAGAGTGCACTGAGAATAGCCTACATAGCATGGAGAATCATCTCTTAGGAGTTTGGGGCCCTCAATAGCACAGGTTGCTTTTGCTACAGTGCTTCAGAGAAAGTTAAATCCAATGTGTGAGAGTCCAATTTCTTGATGTCTAGTTTTTTCTGAGGATTAAATAGAAAAGGTATAAATATGGGTGTTTCTAATTTACAGTGAATGCTTATGAAAAATTATTGGTATTTGTATGATATTTACATATATATCTGTAATTTATATAAAAAATAATTGATAAAAATGTTTAATGGAAGACAATCAGTCTTAATGCTTGGGTCATCTCTTAGTGTCACTCCTGCATAGCTCTGTAAGCTAAAACTTCTCCCCCACCACAATGAAGAAATATTGAAGTCCTAAGATCCTTGACTCCAAGATGGTCCAGTGGGCCAACTTCTGGGCTGCAAGACATCAGAAGGATTACTTCAGAGTTCCTGTCAGCCATGCTGAGTTCCAGTTGAGCTCTGAATATTAATCCATCTCTGCAAAATGTTTTGGGCAAATACCAAAGAATAATTGGTCTGATTTTTACTTTTTATGTTGTTTTTTCTACTTGGAGCTCTTAGCCATACAACCACTTCTTCCTCAAGGCAGAGCAAACCTCTTGCTCGGTTATGGAGAAAGAGTTCTGGTGTGCAGGTCAACAGACATCTGGGAACATATAGCTGCTGCATGGCTCAGTGCCTCTGTGCAATGACAGCAGTGTTTTCCAGTATTTTCCAGGTCATGCATATCAACCAGTTGGAAAGAGGACTAATTTGGGAAAAAAATCAGAATAATGTAGATTGGAAGGAACCTCTGGAGGTCTTCGTAGTCTAACCCCATTGCTCAGAACAGGGCTAATCTTAAAATTAGGTCAGGCTGCCTATGGCTTTGTGTAAATGAGTTTTGAAAATCTCCAAGAATGGAGATTATAAAGCTTTAAAACACTCAGCTTTAAAACACTACAGCTTTAAAAAACTAGTCTTGCATTGTGTTTCTTATGCTTAAGCTCCCCTCCTAGATCAGTGACCCTCTTCTGTACTTCATCCAGTTTGTCAGTACCTCTGTTTTTCTGTGGGGTTCAAAACTTGACACAGTTCTCAAGGTGTGGCTCCACAAGTGCTGAACAGAGCAGAACAATCTACTGGATTTACTGCTGCTAAAATATTTGCTGAGTTTTCATCACTGAAGTGGCATGCTGCTGCCTAATTTCACATTATGGTCCAGTATATCAGTCATTTTCCTAAGTCTGATATCATCTGAAAGCTCAAAGACAGTGCATCCTATCCTTTTGTCCAAGCTGTCAAAAAAGATTTTAGGCAGTATTGGTCCCAGTATCAGCCACTGACAAATGAAAATTTGATCTCTGTTCAATCTTTTTTTCATTTAGTAATTTTTTTATACCATCCACCCAGTCCATACCATCCTAAGGTTTTTTTTCATTGCTAGGAGAGATTGTGTTGCAAAACTTGCTAAAACCACAGTCCACTTTTCCAGTGCTCTCCTTTCATCTAGAGAGTCAGTCCTGTCCGCAGAGAAGGTTGGTCAAGCAAAATACTCTATTGGGAGACCTGTGCTGGCTGTTCCAGTCTTGTTCTTATCCTTCCTCTGCCTGGAAGTGCATCCATGAGGACTTGCTCTATAATCTTCAGAGACACTGAGGGTCAAAAATTAGGGATTTTTTAACTAATTTTTTTTAATGGTTTGTTAACTAATGGTGGGTTTTTTTAACTCTCTACTTCATTTACTCTTTTATTCTCCCTGAAGAAGTCTCTGATGCTGTTTATTGCTGGGGAAAAAAAAATCAAAACATTTAGATAAGAAAGGCTGGCTGAGGATTATTGTAGTGACAACTGACCAAAGTCACGATTTTGTAGTATTGACCTGTAGTGATGGCAGCCAAGGCAGATGACTCCCTAAGCCTAATGTCCTGGTTGTTTCCTGACAACCAGCTGGAGAACAGCATTAATGAAAGCTGGTCTCCTAGAACAAGGCATGAACAGGCAGTAATTTAACATCTTCCTCTAAAGAGAATTAGTTATAGGGGGGTGCTTCTATCAAAACAGTGAGGCAACTTTCATAAATTATAGTCAGGAGTCAAAAGAGCCATACTGGCAACACTTTTCCCTTGCCCTGTACCCACATTCAAAAATACACACACAAGTTTACATGCCTCATGATCATATTTTGTGCAGTAATTAAGCAAGCTCAGCATGAAATTAAATGGCAGCTTGCTTCAGTGAACAGTCTGTTCTACCAAACCAAAGTTCTTTTATCTCTTTCTTAATTAGTTTCAGAGGGGCAGAGGGAGCTTTTATCACAAGTTTTTCAATCTAACTAATCTAGTGTGACATATTTGGCTTTCATCAAATGGCAGTGGGTACCAATTGAAATGTTCTGTTTGGTTTCCTCTGATGACCACAAGATGTTTTTGTTAAGAAAATGTTATACACAAGAAAACATTAGGTTTTCTATTTAAAACACAGTCAGGGCACTGTGTGCCACAAATGCCAGTCCTCCTAGTCTTGAGTGCCAGCCTCTCAACATCCCACATCATCACTGTCTTCCTCTGCCAAGCATGAGGCTCTTTCAAGTCTCTTGGTGCACAGCATGCCCCAGTCAGAGTGGTCCTGTAAGAGTGGTACCAGACAACTCTCTGCTTCAACACCACAAAGTCACCACTTCAGAAGTGCTCCCATCTCTTGCCAACATGGAAAGCTGTCAGAGTAGGAGAAATGTTGATGTTCCACTGCTGAGTCTGTTGAAAAGGACAGAGTCCACTTGCTGCCTCTTCCAGAAGCCACTGATCCAAACCTGCAAGCTGGGCTGCTGACAGCCAAGAGCATCCTAGCTGTGAAAAAAAAAACAAATGAACAAACTATGCAACAAATAAATAAGAAAAGCATCTTTCTTCAGTTAGCCCAGAGGCCTGGTCTGTTCCAGGGTTGTGATTGTGCACTAAAATGGTGCAGGGACTCTGTGCATTGTTCCAGAGAAGGCCTAGGCATGGGCCACCAGAAACTAAAGTATATTTACAAATATAAATCTTCCACTAGAGAAATACATAGCACAGTTGTAATTCAATGTGTAACAACTGGCATGTTATACAGCACATCTGAGATCTTGGCTGTGCTCTGGCACTTCTGTCTTAAAACTCAGAGTAGGACAAGACGTATTAAATTGCCTGCTCTATTCTTAAGCCAATGCAACACATTATGAGACAATCTTAAGGAAATCTTCTTGCCTATTTATAGGTTGCTCTATTGTCAATCTTCTTTCACATCACATAGGAATTTGTTACTCTCAAAACCTGTTCCAAAAGAGAGCAATATGGAAATTGTGATATTTTTGAGCAGGCAGAAAAGGAACCTCTGCAGCTGCAGTAATTCTTCATTCTTCCCAAGTCAACCTGCTCTCTCTGCTTAGGAACCCCGAAAATTCTTCTGACAGTCTCAGAATTTCCACGCCTTAGTTAGTTTACTGTTCTTCTGCTGGTACTAGACTTTTACCCAAGTTATTCCCATCTCTCTAAAGCTGTGAGGTGGCTGTGCTATCAGGCTGGGTTGCTACCCTGTACAGCTTGAAGGTTAGCTTCTCCAGCTGCATTCAAGGGCATTGCTCACCAAGAATGGGGTAATACACATTTGAAAAGAGGATATATTTTTTTCAGGTTCTCACGGGAGCCAGTTTCCTCCTTTTCTTAAAATTGTAGACAAATTCTCTTGTCCTGAGGAGCAAAACCACTGCTGAAAGCATTTTGAGACTCTTAATATATTTAGATATCACAGTGAATATATTTTAAACTATTATATATTAATGGTAACGTAATGGTCATAGTAATAAGTAAAAGCTACCATCTTCATAACTGGCTGAAGACCACATTAGGAAATATCAGTATGATTTTTTTTTTTCATCAGTTTTGTTGGAGAAAAAATTCTAGGCTTTGGTGTAGAAGAAGAGACCACTCAACCACATTCTCCAGGATACTATATTTATCCTGAAGATGGAAGAAATAAATTCAAGTCTTCTGAGTTACACCATTCAGAGGAAAGATTTGAATATGAATGCCTCACAATCTGCCACAAGTCTCCATACTAATAAGCAATAAGCATTCATATGTTCCCTGGCCCAGGAATATTTTCTTGCTTAACACCAAGCAGAATGTCTTTGACTAGATAGAAGATAGAGTGCAAATGGACTTTTATGGCCAGCAATTAAAAAGCATTTACCTTGGGTGTGACTTTGCCATCAAAGTAGGACATTAAACTGACTCTCCTATATGTTTATTACAATTTTCCCAGGGTTAAGTCTCATTCGGAAGCAGATCTAAAACATATCCTAAAGTAAGATTATTTTCTGCCCCTCAGAATGGGATTCTTGTTTCCTTTCCAATATACAAGGCTTCACAGCAGTGTCAGCTGTGATGTTTTCCTCCCTTCTCATGGAAAACTCCCAGATCTAGCCCATATAAATAGCCTGTATTAGTCCCATACTCCCTTCTCCCCTTCTAATCCCACTTAATATGCCTCTTCTTTCATCTTGAGCTGGGCTATATATGGGCTAGGGCAGCTTCTTAAATAGAGATACACTCCTGAGCACAAAAGATCCTAAACTTGGCCTTTGGTTTCTTCTGTCACAGTATCAGAAGGAATAATTTTTCATCCAAGTCTGGGATGTGAGAGCAGGTTTTCTGGGTAAGAAGTGTACTTCTCATGCCTCATCTCATCAAGGTCTTTTCCTTTTTGGTCTGTGGAACATGATTTTTACAGACTTGTGCATTATTATAACTAATTACTTCTTTTTGAAAGCTTCGGTACTGCTACCATAACCACTAGCAAAACAAAATGTTTGAGATGCCTTTAGCTTGTGGATAATATAATGCCAGTTTTGTGTAAACAACAACATTACATAAAGTGTCCTTTCTTGCACAAAATATGCAAAATTCTAAACAGGACCAACAGGATTAATCCCTCAGACATTTACAATTTCAGAAGTCTGTATGAGCTGTATGAGTGTTAGTGACAACAGATTTTATCTTTAAACTTTACCATCCTACACTGGCCTGTTTGTCAAAGTCGCATTTACATGCAATAAGCCTATACATGCTTATTGAAAGGACAGTGTAAATTCTCATTAGTCTTTTATTTCACAATTTATTTTTCATTAAAAGTATTTCCCAAGCTTGTAACTACTTAGGCTTTATGAGATGCTTATGTAATATGAAATTGATTTTTTTTTCAAGGGAAATTATATTGATTCAGAAGCTGTTAAAGGCGAGGTGCTAAAAGTTGGAAATAAAAGCTGTGAAAACCTTCTCCTGCAGTCAGAATCAATTCTGTGTACGGTTCCCAGCGATCTCCTGAAATCCAACAGTGAGCTAAATATAGAGGTGAGGCAAATACACCACACATGAGATATTAATGCCATTTTTATTATTATTCACAGTGTCACTATTGAACCAATAAACTGTAAGCCTAAATAAAATTTAAGCCTAAGCCTGTGCTTAGAGATATATCTCTATCTCTGTTTGGGATGGAAATTCAAATAATGTCAGATATTTTAAAATAAATGTGATCGTCATCATTGTTATTACCTGTTTGTACAGAGATTTTCTGGAGCCTTAGGCACAAAGTAGGACCTGAACTAAGCACAGAAATAAAATTATAGTTATTAATCCAAACACAAGAGGAAACATGTAGGGAAGAATGGGATGCTACAATGGAGTAGTTTCCGTTTGAAACTCACAAGATTTTTTTTAACATAACATTCTGCTGCAGTCAAGAGGATCAAATCTTTCCTGAAAGATTTCTTTTTTGTCTGCAGTTTATAATTTCATTTTAATTCTTATTATAATAAGAAGACACATAGAACAAATGATTGAGTCATTGCTTTAAAGGTGATCTCATTAGAGTTATTCAGTGTGGTACTGAAAATTTAAATTGTAGACATACTGATTTATAGAATAAGACAAAAATCTTTCTGCACATTTGTATTTTTTTAAATTTATGAATAAAGGAAATTGGAATGCGATTACCTTTAAATGATGAAACTGCACTCTGATTCACTGAAAACAGTGGAGACTTTGCTGGTCATGAAAGTGTGGTTAGGATCAAAGTCTATGGAAGCTCTTTGAAGCAGGTACATCTATTTTTTCTACGTCTTTATGGCATTCAGCTCAGAGGATCCCAGGCTGTGAATGATATTCCTATGTGCTACTGCAATCTAAGTAAATAGTAATAACTAATTTTATTTATTATAGTGGTAATTAGTAATTTATTTTAATATTAATTTCTTTTTTAAAGTAAGTGTTCATTTTCTTGGCAATTTCCATTTCAGGCAAACTATAAAATTAGATGCAGCTCTCCTTTTGGTAGATCTCCCAGACTTCTAAGTGCCTAGTTTCATATAATACTTGTGCACAGACTGCATTCAGTTAATATGTTGCCTTTTCACATATGCAACCAGGACTAACATTGCATTCAATCAGTTCTACTATGTGATATTTTCTTAACCTCTAAGAAACAGATATCTGTGATATGTTTCATGCACAGAAAAGAACAAAACATAAAGGGGTTAAATAAGGTTTCTACTTGTTTACTGGCAAGGAGACTCAGAAATTGTAGTCTGCCCAGCGAAGAAGAAAATTTGCTCTTTTGACGGGCAAATCCATCATTACAGTACCCAGAGGGATGAATTCCACCGGAAGAAGAGAAAAGATGGCCAAATGCATTCCATCTGACTGAGCTAGTGCTGTGTGACCTAAAACAGTTTTTCCCTGTTAGCTGCCTGGTGTTTGGTTGTTGGTTTTTGGGGTTGTTTTTTTTGTTTTGTTTTGTTTCTTTAAACTGTCAGCAAGCTAGAAGCTGGCAAGGAACAGGCTCACGTGACCTTGGGAACAGAAATGCAATCGCACTGTCAACAGGAGTGTGAGTTTGATGTTACAGTGTATTTATGCCAGAAGGACACACATTAAAGACAAGGAGGAATTTAACATTTTGAATTAGCATCTGCTAACAGTGGAACCCTGTTATCCAGAGTGCATGTGAGTGCATGCTGTGCGTGCGTGTATCAAATACAGAGCTGTGTCACTACCAGAGCTCTTGAAGGTGAGGAATGAGTCACAAACATGTAGATCTGTTTTCATGTACACCAATATGACAATTTCTCCACTCACAATGCCTTATCGCAGTACAGTGTCACAAAATCAAGATTTAATATATACAGGACATATCAGCTCGTACTTTAGCTAGTTCTTACTTGTCTTTGGAAATCATTACACTAATTTTTTCTTTGTTATTTCAGTGGAAGCAAGAAGTTTTGTCAACAGTTATTGGAAAAGTGCTGATCCGGCAAGATCAGAATTTCACGGGACTAATTGCTGGAATTCTTTCAACATCAATCTTAATTTTTATCTTTTTGGTGGTTTTCTTGTGGAGAAGGAAGAAGAAACAAATTAAAGGTCCATAAATAATTCCACTATTATCATAGATTTTTAAAACTGACATAATTTTATGCTTTGCTTAATTGCTATGCATTGCCCTTTTGTAACCTGTCAGCAGAGGTTTCACAATCAAGTCCCAATGTTTAGTTGCATTTCGGTGCTTGGCAAGAGCCTGAGCTGGGTGAAGTGCCACATTATGCCTTAAGCAGAAGGATTTCTGAAGAACTCTGAGCTATTAAAAAAACTTAGTAACTTCTTTTCCCTAATCAGCTTTGGAAGAGGGGATGCGTAAATGACATGCATGGAATCACGAGGGCTTCATCTAGTTGCATTCCTCCGGGCTGTGCCTGAGTTGTGCAAGACACAGAGTCCTGCAGTCTCCTGGTCTCTTTTTACCCCAAATCAGGAGCTTGGTCAGACTCTGGTTCTTCTCTGGCCCCCTGTATCTGGGTTTCCTTCGAGTGGGAGCTGCCGCACTATGTAAGGTGGGAGGAGGAGGGGAGCTAGTGTATAACCAAGTCTTTTCCTGATGCACTGTCACAGTCAGACCATGAAGCTGGCCCTAGAGTCTTCAAAGCTGTCTGATCTTCCAGTATAGCTAAGAATGGGTCTTCAACACAAGATTTTTTTTTTTTGCAGAAAATCTTCACTATAAAAATAGGTCGAGTTCAAGTCCTGCACATCTGCCAAAGCAACAACCTGACCCTCTTCCCAGCAGAGTAGAACCTCTAAATTTAAATAAATAGATAAATCAATATTGGCATACCAAAAACATGAGGGTTTTTTATATTGCTTTCTTCTCCCCCTTCAGATCTGGGAAGTGACCTAGTTCGTTATGATGGCAGAGTGCACACTCCTCACCTGGACAGGCTGGTGAGTGCAAGGAGTGTAAGTCCAACAACAGAAATGGTTTCAAGCGAATCTGTAGACTACAGATCAACTTTTCTAGAAGGTATGCCTCTATTAGAAATCAGTATGCAGGATATTTTACACATCTTGATTTTCATATGTCTTCAGAAGATAGCTGTTTTGATCAGTATCTTAATTTCAGTTTCTCATCTGATTTGTCTGTGTCTGCATTTTTGGGACTCTGATGTGTTCAGAGGCTTGCTATTTTAACTGGGCTTCTCAGGTGCTTCCCAAGATTAAGGTGCAAGGGATTTTCACTTTTCCTCAGGTTGAAGGAATAAATAAAATACAATTAGTAAAATCTCTCTATATGTATGCCCCACAAGTTATTAGGAGCTAGTGTATATAGTGATTCAGTGTTGTCATAAGATCCATCACACCATGTGCAAATCTGCTCTAAAAAGACAGATTTTAACAATAACATCAAGTGGCTGCAGGTTTAGTGTGTTCCAGTGACTTCCTGCAGTTATAATGCAGCAGTTCTGTTGGCCCAGCATGGGACATGGAGTTTTGTAAACTCATATTCTCTTTTCTGTTAATGCCCCTCCTGTAAAATGGGACATTGTATAATGCAGAAATGTTAATTTTAAAAATTAAACTAAAAGGATATGAAGACTATGACAAATTGAATGGAGGCCCATGTGCACCATTATGCCAGTGTCAGGGAAGAATAATCCTACATCAAATATATTTTTGTGCTGGATAATATGATTTTAAAGTGGATATTCTTCAGGAGAGGAGTCTGATACACTTATCATACCATGCTAGGCTCCTTTAACATATGTGGAGGTCATGTTGTGATTACCATTGAAGAGTCTTGATCTATTAGGAGTTAACACATTATGGTGTGTGAGGTATCATAGATATTTGTTTGTCTTGGTGCTGCTGTATGCCACAAAATAGAAATAACTCCAGATTTTTATTCCACCTTTGCAAACCCCAATCACAGAGCTATATGAGACACAGGCCTGTTCACAGCTTCCTGTATTATTCTTTAATTGCTGCCACCAGCTCATAGAGGAAGTTTCTTGATGGAAAAATTTCCAAAGGGAAAGGAAAGCCTGTGCCAGTTGTTAGAAGGGGAAGTGGTACATAAGACAAAACTATGCAAAGATCCTTGGTGGAAGGTAAATCCACAGTGGTCCTGCAGCCACTGTGTACTGGCAAAGCACAGTGGAGAGAGCATCCAAGAAGATCATGTGTTCATCTAATGGTCCTGTAGCAATGTCAATGTCAATATTATCAAAGTGAAAAATAAAAGAAACATTAGAAAACATGCAGGTTTACATTTAGCAGCTGCAAAAATTATTTTTCAGCCATGGCTAGATTACTTTGCTATGTTTATTAAATAAATATTTGCCCTTAGTTACAAATAAACTCATTTGTAAATTGTAGGAGTTGGGGTTTTTTGCTCCTAGGTAAAATAAGAGTGTTTCTCATCACCCAGAATGATAAAAGCACTTTATAAAAATTTCACAAGTTTTATGAAGAAATAAAGTATGTCCATACAATAATTTTTACTTTTTGTAGTAAGATGCTTGATGATTTCTGTTGGTAAATTTACTCTCCTTTTTTTGTTTTTGAGCCTGGACTAAATTCAGCTCATCAACTCCACTGAAGTCATTCCAGACTGAAACTGGTATAAACTAAACATAGTTTTCATTCAGTCACAAAAAATGCTAGGAAAAAGGTTTTAAACAAAACCAATTTGAAATACCTGAAAACCATTCTGTTGATTAAAAAAACTCAGATACTCCTGGATTTACTGAAATATTTTAGTTTCTGCTGTATCAGATGGCTCATGTTATTTTCATGAGTAGCACCAACTGTATTATCTTCAGCAGTTACAGGAAATGAATCACCTCTAGGCATTTCCCTGGTTGAATATTTACCATTGGATAAATACAGCTAGTCACCAGCACTTTGGAAATCTTCATGAAGTGTAAAGTTCCCTACCAAATTAGAACATGACAATAATAAAAAGATTCATGTTTTTAATTGTTCACTACCTCCTCCTCCCATATTGCTGTCATTTTTCTGTTTTACTCTTGTTACTCCCAATTGCTAGAAATGCCATAACCTTTATTTGGCAAGAATTGACAAGGCTTTATTCCATCCCCTCAGAAAAGTGGAAGTTTTGCCATTTGCTTTCATAAAAGTAGAGTGAGACAAGCATAAGTTTCTAGTGACATGGTTTTCCTGGAGGTTGGCAGATTACCAGAGCATATTTTCATTTTCCCTTTGTGACCAAGACTTCTGTAAAGCCAAGCCACTTCCAAACTGATAAAATCAAACCTTGCTTACCAATGCAATAAAACTCTTCATTTTCGAAGGAGAAGTTTGAAAGGATTATGACAGTTTCTGTTCATTTTGCAGATCAGTTTCCAAGCATGTCTCAGAATGGATCGTGCAGGCCTGCCCAGTATCCTCACTCTGACCTCTCCCCGATTCTGTCTAGCGGAGACTCAGATTTGGCCAGTCCACTTCTCCAAACCAATGTCCACATTGATATCCGTGCTTTAAATCCCGACCTGGTCAAAGAAGTGCAGCATGTGGTTATTGGTGCCGACAGTCTGATTGTGCACTTCAGTGAAGTAATAGGAAGAGGTGGGTGCTGCAGCTCTTACATTGCAAACTGCTCTTCTTTTTCCACACCTATTCATTATAAACCATTCTGAATAATGATGAATGTTTTTTTAAGCTTTTTAGGTCTTATAGCATTGCATGCCATGCACTGAATCAAGGGGAAAATGAAGGGGCTTTCCTTTGAAGTCAGTGCATTTGATCTGTTGGAGAAGACAGCATCAGGAGGAACGAGTCTGTCAACTAATGAAGTCTTTTGAACTCATGGTCCCCTCCAACTGCCTCCCTCTCACCCTTTTCCAGGCTACAGAAAGCTCAGCCAGGGCATCTGATCCATGAGACTGTGGTATGGGAGAGAATCTGCCATAGGATATTATGTGAAACCTAAGGCTCACACCTAAATGGCAGGGGATGCTGTGGCAGGAACATGAGTGACCTTAAACTTGGAGCGTATTATCTGTCAGGATTGCTACATGACACAGGAGACTCCTGCACTCATTAGTGTATACTAAAAAGCTCCCCCCCTAGTGTATACTCGTAAAAGTCCCCATGGCCCAGGTGAAATGCCCACACCCCTATTCCTTCCTCAAGTCTCCACCAGCTCTGTGGAATTTGCTGGTTTTTTCCTCCCAGCAAATGTTCTTCATATCACCTCATTCCTCTCATGCCAGCTGCAGAAATATGTAGCTCCCGATTCACTTCCCCTTAGTTTTGTCCCTGATTTAGCAAGTCTCCTATTTTTCTAAATTTCTCTCATCATTCCTATTCCTCTGCATCTTCATAAGCAAGTTCCCTTCACCTTTCATAGCCCAAGCCAGTATTTCTGTTAGGGACATTTTTAAATGCTATATGACTGAGTACTTATTAGTAATCAATGTACAAACCAACATAGAGATCATGCATGAGAGGTCTCTTGTTGAGTATCAGAATACTGATAAAAAATTTGCTAGAAATTATATTCTTAATGCTTCTTCTGCAGGACAAGAGCCACAAATCAAACAGTGTGTTTCACTTCTATGTATTACACTTCATCATCCCCAAAGCAAGGGTGGGCCTTTTTCTTTTCTTTTTTGTTTTGGAAAACTCCAAGTAATTTCCCATTTTTTAAATGTTGAAAAATATCTGGAATGACACCAAGATAATTAACCATTTAAAATTTTCTCCTTTCTAACGAGAAATGGGCCAAACCCCAAAATATTTTAGACACACCCAGTCCAAGCTTTAGGATTTGTGCCCAGGCTCCAAGCAATCTGTGGTCTGATGGGATTTTAGTTGCTTTTATAAAACAAACTTTGGATTAATTTTGCCTCAAGCCAAAAGCAAAGCCAACTGAGCTCTGACCAGAGCCTATTACTGGAACATAAAAAAAATAATCAGATAACCTTTCTCTCTGTAGAACTTACACTTAAGAATAAAAAAATTTGCTTTCTAACTGAAAATATTAGTATTTTAAAAGTGTCCAGTAAATAATTCATCTGTGAAAGAAAGCCACAACTGCACATACATAATTTGATTTGAAGAAATTTATGTGTGAGCCTGGAGCTCAAACTTCACTGTTTCCCAAACTGGTAAACTTGACTTCTCATAGTAAATTTTGATAGACAACATCATTTGATTTGTAGGTAAGCACAGGATTTCTGTGTCCCTGGAAATTATTTCACTGTTTATACCATGAGAAAGAAGGCAAATTTTGTTCATCGTCTCTTAGTGATATTTTATACTTAGAACTAAGCCATAGAAAAAAACTGCCAAGTGGTGTCATCAGCCTGTGATCAGTAGAGCAACTCCCAAACCATATACGGCCAACACATCACTTTTAAGATTCAGCATTTTCCATGGAATAGCAAGACCTGAGCAACTGTAATCCCAGAGCAGCTGTCCTTTCCATCAGACACATTAGATGCATCAAGTGTGTACAGTCCAGTGGACCAATCAGCATGGATCCCAGATCACTGGGAGCCACCAATCCAATGGTCGTGTGGGCTCCTAACTGCTCCCTGTGCCTTCCAGGTGTCCTCCTTTGACTCCTATGGCACAGGAGAAGATGATGGGAAAGGGCTGACATGGGTTTTGTGTGCATAGTCATTACAACAACATGAAATATTTGTGGCGCCAGCCTTGTCATTGTTTATGCTCTCCATTTAGGTCAAGAAACACCAATTATGCTGCAAATACAGTTTTCATTTTATGTAATGGTGGTTTTATGTAATGGTAATTTTATGAATGGTGGTTTTATGTAATAGGCCAATTCCATTTATTTTAATATGTTAGTTAGGAAGTGTATATTGGAAGTGTTGGGAATTGGATAGAAATGGAGTGTGATCACTTTCTTACAGTATAATTGCTACCCAGAGGAAAATACCAGAAAGCTAATTTTACTTCTTAAAGCTAATATTGCTCATTTTTTTACACAGGACATTTTGGCTGTGTGTACCATGGGACATTGCTGGATAATGATAGCAGGAAAATTCATTGTGCTGTGAAGTCACTGAATAGTAAGTAACATGTTTAATAGTGAAACATTACTATTAATTCCAAAGATAACTAGGGTGAACCAATGAATTCCAGAGAAGTATACATTCATAAACAAAGATTCTTAGTTGCAGCTGAATCAGATTTATTTTTGGAACCATTCCAGTTACTTCAGATTACCACAACACATTGGCATGTGTATTTTTTTTACATCAAATTAAATGTCCATATATTTTCTCTACAAAGAAAAGAACTCTGGAAAATAAGGGAAAGGTAGTGTCATTTTTTTATTCTACTGAGTACTAAAGATTTGGGTTTGGAAGTTAAATTGCTGAAGAGTGGGCAAAGCTGCTGGAAAAATGGGAAGATACTATAACATTTATTAAGGACTTTACTCAAGTGTTGTTATTCAATTCTAAATCATTCAGAACAAGAAATGGAAAAATAGAATTAAAATCACCAACAGCCTGTATTTGGTCATTTTAGGAAAACCAATGTACATAACCTGGTTGTAATGTGGGAGGTGGAGAGCATGTTTGTAGTCTCTCATTATCACTTTGCTGTGCAATGACATGCTGTAGAGAAATGAACCGTAGTTTGTTTCTGCTTCTTTTAATTAACCTCTTTGATTACTGGATTTCTCAGGGATTACAGACCTGGAAGAAGTAGCTCAGTTTCTGAAAGAAGGAATAATCATGAAAGATTTCACTCATCCCAATGTTCTGTCGCTCCTGGGAATCTGTTTGCCCAATGAAGGATCCCCATTAGTTGTTCTTCCATACATGAAACATGGAGATCTTCGAAACTTCATCAGGAATGAGACTCATGTAAGTACCTGGTAAGGTGTAGGCAGTAATGCAAGTCTGGCCACGCCCTGTTCCAACACCACATGTGACAAACTCTCATAATTACATTAGGTCTGCAGCTTGCTGCTGCTACTACACTTCAACCTTTAGCACTTGCTTAGTCTGGCATTGAGCCCAGCCACAGCGCTGCCACTCCTTCCCCTCCCCCTCAAATTCCTCTCTAGCATGTTTCCCAGAAATTATCAGCAATAAGTATTTCTCATTTCCCATCCATAAGGCTCTTTATAAACAAATGTGTTTATGAGATCTATGTCCAGGGGCCCAATCATGTGCTGTCTAAACTGGCACATCTCTATTAACTTCAGGACAGCTGAGCCGGTTGTCAACATCTGCTTTTCCAACTCCTAGGTAAGGGAACTAACTCTATGGCCAGATAGCATTGCACTACGTTTATTATCAATATTTTTTCTTCTTATCTTAAGAAAGAAAAACAGGAACTGTTATTCAAACTATGAGTACTCTCTTTTCAGCAATTTTCCCCATTTCCATTGAAAGACTGTAGATTCCTCACTGTTTTCTCTCAGTAGGAGACCATGTATCTTACCTCAGGCAGTGTAAGCCCACTTTACACTGTAGTATTTCACCTAATCCACAGTGTTAAAGACAATATAAAGTGACTTCTGAGCCAATAGGATTTTGTCCTTACTTTTATGACAATCAGCAATAGCCAGTACAATTAAAAAAAATGCATTTCCATAAATTTTTGGAGGAGTTAATCTTTCTGAGGCCAGGACCTGGTCTCATTTAAACTTCTTTCATTCTACAAGCACCAAAGCCCTTGTCTGTAGATAGTGCCATGGTCGTTCCTGACATAAATAGAATAATGACCACAGTTAAATCAGATTGTTTAGAAGAAAATTATATGGAGCAATGTCAAAACCACAAAAATCTGTAGGATACTTACTGTTACATAATAAGTCATATGATTGCCATAAAATATTTACAGGTTTATGTTTGTACTTATTTTGATATTTAACACTTTGAGTATCACCTCACCATGTAGGCAAGCAGAAAGGGTTAACAATCATTGCCAAAAATCTTCCTCTGGTAACTGCTAAGATCTCATTTGCCTTTTTCATGACATCATTCTTTGATGCACCTATTTTGTCCCAAATATGACTTTCTCTTTTCTTGGTCATCTCCAGCTGAAGAGCTCCAAGTACATAGTTGGTGCCTTCTACTGAGTTACATGCTGTCACTCTTAAGTCCACATATTGTGTGAATTTTGTGTATCATCTGTTCCACTTCCTGGGCCATGTTATGCTGCAAATTCTGCTCTTCTGCAGACTGTCAGCTCTTTTGTTTTCTTATAGTGTGTCTTTTCACTGAGGGTAAGAATTTGACCTAAACTTAAACCAGTTTCACTACAAGCACCTTTTCTTGATCATTCTGGTGGCAGGTGAGGTGTGTAAAATCTAAAGAATCACAGCATAAAGCAGTCTGATCCTTAAGCTTCTGCATTCATTTTATCATAAATGTTTGTATTTTACAGAATCCAACAGTAAAAGATTTAATTGGATTTGGCCTTCAGGTCGCAAAAGGAATGAAATACCTTGCAAGTAAAAAGTTTGTCCATAGAGATTTGGCAGCAAGAAACTGTATGTAAGTACAAACACCTATTTTCAGCCACATTACCACACTCTTCTGTGTAAAGCAGTGAGATGAGATAAACTGAAGTTTCCAGGATTCTGCAATTTTTTAGTGGTGGTTTTTTCATTGCTCTGCAATTATACTGATGTTTGTCTTGCATACTGATGAGCTACTCATCTTGCTAAGGGCTCATTTCTTACACATAAGCTTTTTTTTGAGTGTGAGAAATAAGAAAGCTGAGGTGAAGGTGTAGCCTCTCAAAATCATTGGTTAGAGTTTAAAAGGCATCTCCTAAGGGAAGTTAAACTGCTGTTGCCTCAACTTGCTGTACTTTCACCCAGCCTCTTCAGAAGCATCATGTCTCTGCTGCCACACCTAATCAGGAGAGAGAGGAACACAGGGGAACTTTGTGAGAAAAACAGGAACACAAAGAAACACCAGTGAGACCACTTGACAGTAGTCTTTCATTACATGAGTATGAGCTTACTTTGGCTCAACTAGGCACACAAATTAACATTCAAAGAATCTTACTAGTGTCTGGGAGGCCAGACAGTTCAGTTCCCAGAAAGACAAACTGATACAGGAGTTGCCAATATGATTATGCTGATTTATCACTGATGTTGTGAATTAATGAGTCACAGCCTTTAAATTAAAGTTTATTTTTAGCACATCATAAACTGTAACTCTGGCTGCAAAAAGGTCATTAGCCTGTGACATCAGATGACTTATTCTTTTTGCAAGGTTGCACACCTGTGCAGCTGAACAGCTTCTGAAAAAGAACATATTTTTACAGCTATTGGGTTTTTTTAAGGGATGAAAAACGCCACAAGCAGATTTTCAGATTTCCTAAGAAGAAATGCACTGAGTTACTGAACAAAAGACCTAGTTCATCTAATCAAAGTCCAAAGAGTGCAACAGGACATTACTCTTGGCCTACTGCCTCTTCCCTGAGTGAGGAAGGAACAGCTTTCAGGTTGCCTCACATGACCACTGAATGACTGGTTTTGCACTTCTGTAGGGATCAGCACTTCAGAGCTTGGAGAGCTGCTGCCACTAGACCCAGTTTCTCCAGTGGCCATGTGCAATCCAACACTCAGTGCAGGCCCTGCTACAGTGGTGATGTCTATCAGAAAGGAAGCCAGATTGCAAATATAGTCCTCAGGGACACTTAACTCTATTCCACTATCCTGGAAGAGGTGCAGGAACCTGCTATGGCATAAACTGTTTCCTGTTGACGCATCGAAGTTCCCTCCTACTCCCTTCATCAGATTAAGTTACAATATCAGTAAATACAGCAGATGGGTTTGTCCCATGCACTGGGACTTCAGCAGAGCAGAGCTGTCCAGACAGAAGCCTCATAAATCCAAGACAGGGAAATACCATGTGTAGACACTGAGAAAGACAGGATCATTTAGCCCAGAGAAGGTTCAAGGGGATCTTATGTATAAATACGTGATATGGTGGATTAAAGAAAAGGAAGCTAGATTCTTCTAGCTGGTGCCCAAGGACAGGCCAAGAGGCAGTGGGCACAAACTGAAATAGAGATAATTTGCATTTAAACATAGTAATGCTTTTATTGTAGGGATGACTGAACACTGGACCAGATTGCCAGAGAGGTAGTAGAGTCCTTAGCCTTGCAGATACTCAAAACCCACCTGGTCATGGTTCTGAGCACCCTGCAGTAGTGGACCCTGCTTTGAGCAGGGGAGTTAGTCGTGAACTAAATGATCTCCAGGGGCCCCTTCCAACCACGCCCATTCTGTGACTGTGTGATGCTGTAAAGAAGCCCGAACTTCTGTGACTAGGTCTGCACATGTAAAGAAGGATAGGCTTGAAAATGCCAACACCCACACTCTGTCTGTGACAATGATACCACTTATCAGGAAAAATACCAAGCTTAGGAGAAGCAAAGCTAGGGAGGTCTTCTGGAATTGATGGGCTGTAACCCTAACAGAACTTTTGTTATGCCATCATTCTCTCCCAGTACAGACACCACACTCATCCTTAGTTACAGGACTACATAATTACATAAAGGCAGTCACTGAGATAATGATGGATCCCCTCCTTATCAAAACTGAGAGTAAGTAGGAAAGGTGATGCATTGACTTGGAAATAAAAATGAGCAGGTTTTCAGGATACAAAAGAAAAAACAGCTGTGGAAGAAATGATGTAGAACTCAATCAGGATGTATAGGCTATTAGCAAAAAAATCTTTTTATACATAGCAATTGTTTTAAAATAACTGTAATTCAAATTGTATTATCAAAACAATATCAGTCATTTCCTGAGTTCATTCACTGTGTTAAATGGGTGTCAAATATACTTTGCTGCACTTTTGTTTCAGTGTTACATTAGTTCATAGATCCAAATAAAGTACTGCCATCCAAAGTCACAGTCTCAAAAATACAACTCAGTCATTGTAATCCACCAACGCAGTAAATATTGCCTGCTCAGTTCCAAATAATACCTTCTGTCGTTTCTCTAGGTTGGATGAAAAATTCACCGTCAAGGTTGCTGATTTTGGTCTTGCTAGAGATGTCTACGATAAAGAATACTACAGTGTGCACAATAAAACAGGAGCTAAACTGCCAGTGAAATGGATGGCTTTAGAAAGTTTACAAACTCAGAAGTTCACAACCAAGTCAGATGTGGTAATGTACAAACATATTTGTATCACCTGTTTATTTCTTTTCTATTGCCTGAGGCATCTTTCTAGTATTTAATTATTGGAACAACGCCAAATCAAAACTTATATTTGAATCTAGCTTTTGGTCACATAAGAACAAAAGAGTCTTTCTACATCCAGAAAGTGTATTTGTCCCAATCACTAAGCAAGAAGTTGTTGGCCCGATTGTATCTTACTACTCAGGAAAGCATTAGGAGTTTAACCCTGTTCCAAGGGAAACTAAGGACATTCCAAGAAGCCAGGTTGGAGCTGAACCCTGCTATAGGAGGGGCTCTGGAAAGCTTGACAGAACAGGTTAACTCGGAGACTTGTAAAAGTTAATAGTTCTCCAAAATACTTTATTTGCTTTATAAATACTTACTGGCTGCCTACAGCAATCTCAAGTATTACCTGGCCATTTATGAAGATAAAGTCGTTACAATGAAGTCAGTTGGCTGGATTGCTTTGTATTTTAGCTCTCCATTCAATCCAGATTCAGACTGAACTGTGATGCATAGAATTTTCACCATTTATATTGTCTTCACCACGTATTTACACAGAGTTAGTCAGATCATCAGTTCATGTAAACTGGCAGAGCTCCATTAACCTCAAAGAGGTCTGCCAATTTATACCAGCAAAGTAGCAGGCCTATAGGCTTTTTATTTCTTTCATTTACTTCATTGAGATTCTCTGGCTCTTATTTAAGTGGCTCCTCAAGTCCCTACAGCATTTATTAGCCCACTTAAAAGAAAGCTGAGTGCAGTAAAACAAGTAAAACTTTTCAAAGGGAAAATCCATGCAGTTGAATGCTTAAATCTGTCAAGCAGTCTTCTAAAACAGGAATGTAAAGACCTCCAACCCTTTAACTTTTTATTTATTTGTTTGTTTACTTAGTGGTCCTTTGGTGTATTGTTATGGGAACTTATGACACGAGGGGCACCACCTTATCCTGATGTAAATTCTTTTGATATAACTGTTTACTTACTACAAGGAAGAAGGCTGCTGCAACCTGAATACTGCCCTGATCCACTGTGAGTAAATCATTTGCAAAGGCTTCTGCAAATGCTGATGATTCTGGTACTATAGTAATTGAGACTGTGGGAGGAAAGAGAGAGTTGGGGTTTTTTTCTTCTTACATGATTTCATAATTGAACTCTTCTTTCATTTGAATGGCAGGTATGAAGTCATGCTGAAGTGCTGGCATCCAAAACCTGAGATGCGGCCAGCATTTTCTGAACTTGTTTCAAAAATATCAACAATCTTCTCCACTTTTATTGGAGAACACTATGTTCATGTCAATGCTACTTATGTCAATGTGAAGTGTGTTGCTCCCTATCCTTCTCTTCTATCATCACAAGACAACACAGACGTGGATGTTGACACATGACGGGATGTCTGAAATTAGGGAAAATCCATTCTTAGTTGTATGAACAAAAAGCAAAACATTTTGTCCACTAGTTTTTACTGCCCGGTCTTTGTGAGAACACTGTTGCACATGTTTATGTTGTTGCCCAAGTTGCACTAGTACAAGGACACAATATCATATTGTTTAAGGATACAGGATTCTATAAACCATCACAGTAATTTCCAAGTGTTTGGAGAATGCCATCAATTTACCAAATGGAAATGTGGTGTGCTATCATCCAGAATTAGTTCCCACAAACTGTCATTAATGTGTGCTCAGACCCAAGATCAAATGCCATGAAAGTAGAATATCAGTCAGTATGGCTGGAAGGACTGTTACTGTGCATGTACTTTAGGATAACGAGCAGTGCAGAAATGGTTTTCATACAAAAGGCCAAGAAATGCAGTCAGAATGACAAGAGTTTAAAATGTACTTTGATCCCACATGGGGCAAACTTTGGATTTTGGAACTACATCAACAAAGTTTCTAAGAACCTAGGCAGCCAAGATAGCCAGCCTCGTGGTGTCTTAACAGAAATCAAAATTAAGAAATGGTGTGCAGTAAAATAATTACAGAAAAATATGATTCAGTAAAGAGTGGGTGAGGAAGGCCAAGACAAAACTGGAACTGAACCTGGCATGGGATGCAAAGATGAACAGAAAGGGCTTCTACAGGTATGTTAATGGGATAAGGCCAAAGAAGGTGTCCCCCCTCTGTTAAACAAGTCTAAGGGACCAGAAGTCTCAGTCTTCAATGGCAGCATCTCTTCCCATACCTCTTGAATGGATGGACAACAAGATGAGGACTGGGAGAGCAAAGCCCTTCCCACTGCAAGCAAAGACCAGGTTCATGACCACCCAGGGAATCTGAATGTGCAAAAGTCTATGGCACCTGATTAAATGTATCCCAGAGTCCTGAAGGAATTGACTGATGCAGTTGCCAAGCTGCTCTCCATGATATTCAAAGTCATGGCAGTCAGGGAAAGTCCCAGGTGACTGAAAAAAGGGGAACAGTGTACCTATCTTTAAGAGAAAAAAATAACAATCCTGGGAGCCACCAACCTGTCAGCCTCACCTCTGTGCCTGGGAAGGTCGTGGAACAGATCCTCCTAGAAGGCACATGAAGGACAGGGCAGTCCTTCACCAGGATTCAAGACATCAGCACAGTTTCTCCAAGGGCACGTCCTGCCTGACCAGCCTAGTGGGCTTCTATGAGGGAGTGACCACACCAGTGAACAAAGGAAGGGCTACCAGCTATCATTTATCTGGGCTTCTGTAAAGCTTTTGCCATGGCCCCCCACAACATCCTCTCTAAATTGGAGAGAAATGGATTTCATGGGTGGAGAGTTAGATGGATAAGAAGTTGTTTGGACAGTCACATTCAGAGGATAGTGGCCAATGGCTCAGAGTCCCAATGGCCATCAGTGACAAGTGGCGTCCCTCAGGGGTCAGCACTGGCACCAGTGTTATTTAATATCTTTATTAATGACATAGACAAAGGGCACAAGTGCACCCTCAGCAGATTTGCAGATGACACTGAGCTGAGTGGTGCAGTTGACACAGATGAAGAATGGGATGCCGTCCAGAGGGACCTGGACGAACTCAAGAAGTGGGCTGGTGGGAATGTCATGAATTTTAACAGGGCCAAGTGTAAGGTGCTGCAGCTGGGTCAGGGCGACCCCTGAATCAACAGAGGCTGGGGAAGGAACAGATGCAGAGCAGCCCTGCCCAGAAGGACTTGGGGGGCATGAGAGGCTGGACATGAGCAGGCAAAGTGCCCTCCCAGCCCAGAAAGCCAATTGTATCCTGGGCTGCATCCAAAGCAGCGTGGCCAGCAGGTCAAGGGAGGGGATTCTGCCCCACTGCTCCACTCTGGTTGGACCCCACCTGGAGTGCTGCATCCAGCTCTGGAGCCCCATCACAGGAAGGACATCAATAATGAACCATGATGATTAGAGAGTTGGGACACCTGTCCAGTGGGGAAAGGCTGGGAGAATTGGGATTGTTCAGCCTGCAAGAGAAAAGGCTTCGGAATGATCTAATTGCAGCCTTCCAGTACCTGAAGGGAACTTGGAGGAAAGATGGAAGACTATTTACAAAGGCTTGTAGTGACAGAACAAGGGGGAATGAGTTGAAACTGTAAGACAGTAGGTTTAAATTAGATATTGGGAAAAAATACTGTAAGGGTGGTGACACACTGGAACAGGTTGTCCAGTTGTGGATGCCCCATCCCTGGAATTTCCAACATTCATCAATGTACCCACAGCAGAGGGGTTGGAATTTTATGATCTTCAAGGTCCCTTTCAACCTGGGCCATTCTATGATTCTCTGATTCTATGTCTTACCAGTTCTTTGGTATAGTCAGACGGTACAAAAAAACAAAGGGAAAATCATCTAGCTTAAAGCATTCCTAGTCTCAACATTTTCCAACATTCAACCATTTCTTTGAGTCAAACAGTCTATAGCAACAGATCTCTTGCTAAAAAATGAAAAGCTTCAATTTCTTTCAACAAACAATGAATCACCCTGAGAATTAAAACTTGAAGGCTGCTGTCTGGTGAGTCACTTGGTAAGCAGCTGAAGCTCTGCCACCTACCTTTGGGTGGAGCTACTGACAAAGGTGAATAAGGAGCAGAGGTGTTGCAGGCAGCCCTGACCTAAAAAGACATCACCATAGCAGGCATATCAGTACCTTCTTCATACCAGCCCTGAAGAGCAGAAAAGACTGATCAAAAGAAGAAATGGCTTTAGGCCCTCTTTACTCTTTTCTTGGATCATACAATCCAGTGAATTATCTACTTTTAATGAGTTATCTACTAAGTTATGACCAGATAAAAATTTTGAAAAGAGATAGTACATAAAACATCTATTCATTAGGGAAGAGTACTATAACTTTAGGGCAAACATCACATGTCATTTCTGTTCCTGTGGAATTCTGTGCATACTACTGTATAGTTTGTTTAGAATAGGATAGAACTGGGTTTGCTGGTGTAAACACATAAAGTATTCTATTTTTATATTAAAAAAAGTTTATTTTTAATGACATTTACAAAGTTTGGTTAGGCCACAAAATACTGCACTGTGAACATTTCAGAAAACGTATGTCAATGTACATGATTCATAAACTGTAGCAACCTTAAGAAATACTGTGTAAATATTAAAAAGGAAAAGAACTGACTATAAACACACTCCACCCTAAGTATAATATCTCCATTGCTGCAGGCCAACCATTTTAAGATCTTCAAAGAGAGGTAATGCAGATAAAGAACTGATATAAGGGAGATACATTAGTCTTGGGAGACTGTGTTATAACTGAAAGATTTATAATGAGGGCAGAGTGTGTAGGCAAGCTATGAGCAGATAATATTGTATTGTGTTTCATCACCACTTTCATTTCAGAAATGAACTTTCATGTCTGCTGAGAGTGATACTAATTGTAGATTGCTCAAGGACAAAAGGCTTTGCTGCAGGCAAAAAAAAATCATCTCTATGGTTGTTAAAACAGCTAAGGAAGTTTATGACACATAGATTTGGAGAAGTTACTCCAAACTTGTACGTACATGCTTGAGGAACGCTGCAATGTGAAACAGAGGACATTTTTACTATTTATGAACTTTTGCTTAATAAAGTTAATGTTGTGTCTGGGACACCTGTAAGAATATGTGATTCTGGTAAAGATTTGATGTTAGTAAGTTCATATATCTGCAAAGAGCTGAATGGTACTTATGTTTATAGTTGTTGTTATGACGGAATAATCATATTATTAAAATGAATTATTGTAATACTTTAAGCTCCTAGTGCTATAATTGAGTGTTAAACTGACAAGTCTGTCCGTATGCTTTTTCTGACTAACATGGGATAAGCAACCTGTGGAACTGCGGGAGAGAGGTGAAAAAACTCCAAAACCTAAAAATACAGAGTGCACCAATAAATCAAACACACAGTTCATCAGCCTCCTAGCCATTAATATGTCAGAGAAAGATGTTGAATATTTGTTGTCAACAACTATGGCATAGTTTGTTTGAATAGGAAGCCTCTTGCCTAACCACAGGCTGTACCCATGCAGAGCCTTACAATTTTGATGCACTTAAGAGTTGGGGTGACATTTGAAGCTTGGATTTTAGCTGTCAAAAGGAGTACCTGCGTGGCTCAACAAGGATGCCAGCACTTGTATTTGATATCCGAGTCCCTAATCAGTCATGATCCACAAGAAATTTCAAGTACCTGAATCTGTGTCCCTCAGGGTCATGAAACCCTGTGTTTCATGTCTGCAAGGTGTTTTGCATCTGTGACACCTGAAGAGAAAAATCCGTGGGGCTCTTGGTTCTTCTGGAGCAAGAGGAGAAGCCCCACCCTTCTCCCAAACATTTCCTCCCAGTTACATGAGATGTCTCCCACTGAATTCACAAGTTTCCTTTTGTGAAGAGTATTTTAAGGGGGTACCCCGCAAACGTTGCAATACACAGTGTCCTGTGCCACTCTGAGTCAGACCCTACAAGCTTATTTCTCCAGTGTCTTATCTCAGGGGAACATTTTGTACTTATCTAACTCAAAAATATTTCGGTGCACACCATCTCATTGACAGCAAGCTGAACATGAGCCAGTGTGTGCCCAGTGGCATCCTGGGTTGGATCAGAAATTTTGTGGCCAGCATGACCAGGGAAGTCATTTTTGCCCTGTACTTGGCAGTGGTGAGGCCACACCTCGAGTGCTGTGTCCAGTTTTGGGCCCCTCAATTTAGGAAGGATGTTGAGATGTTGAAATGTGTCCAGAGAAGGACAACAAGGCTAGTCTGGAACACAAGTCCTGTGAGGAGCGGATGGGGGAGCTGGGGTTGTTCATCCTGGAGAAGAGGAGGCTCAAGGAAGATCTTATTGCTCTCTGTGACCTCCTCAAATCCAGGTAGGGGTCAGCCTCTTCTCCCAGGAAACCAGCAACAGGATAAGAGGACACAGTCTTAAGCTGGGGCAGGGGAAGTTTAGGTTGGAAGTAGTTCTTCACAGAGAGTGATTGGGCATTGGAGTGAGCTGCCCAGGAAGGTGGTGGAGTCACTGTCCTGGGAAGTGTTTTAGAAAAGACTGAATGTGGCACTCAGTGCCATGGTCAAGTTGACAAAGTGGTGTTAGGTCATAGGTTAGACTTGATGATTTCAAAGATCTCCAACCTAGTTAATTCTGTGGTCTCAACTCATTAAAAACAGCATTTATATGCTCTTTTCATTTCAAAGTATCAGGAAAACCCAACATCAAAACACATTTTCTCCAGACACATTTACTTCTTAACAAAAAATATATATGCTCAGTTTCACCTCAAAGTATATTTCAGGGAAAAGTTCAGACTCAGTGATATCCAGAGGTCCCTTCTAACCCTAAATATTCTTTTATTCTGTGAAAAAGGCATTGAAAATAGTAGCTAAGAATGAAAACATTCTGCTATGTCACAAGACTGATCCATTTTTATTCTAATTATTTATATTTAATTTACTTTCCCATAAATTTTCAGGATTTCCCTGAAAAGTCAGTAAAAAATCTCCAAGGTTTTAACACAGTCTGCTATTAATACCAGGGTCTTCAATTTAAACCAGCGTAACACACAGTCAAATGATGGTCTGAACTTAAATACCAGATTTGTAACACATTCCTCTGATTACTTCTCCTGATTTCTCAGGGATGCTATATATTGCATTTTTGAAAGGGTCAACAGAATCACAAGCTTCCCATGCTCAGTTTTTCATCCTAGTAATTTTGATTATAACCAGGTACACACTGCATCAGATCTGCAGCTGACTTACACTGACTTAACAGTGGATGGGGCCCATAGTCAAAACATTGCATAACAGATACCCTACACAAAAGCCAAGAGATTGAAAAATAGGGAGGGATATCCTCACCCCACAGAAATTTTCCTGTTGATTTCACACCAACTTTTTGAGTGCACTATTAACTCAACCACTGAGAGTCATTTGCCTCTATTTAGGAAGATTTTTAATCCACTGAGAGCAACTTGCCTCTGTTAAGGAAGATTTTTAATACATCCAACAATATTAAAGGTTTCCAAAACAAAGGGAAATGGTACACAGTACCACTAGGTTGCTAAGGCATAGCATATTGCTAATTTTCTGTCTCTGGTGTTAAAATCAGTCATGAAGAAGAGACCTACATGCTTTATGTGGGTAAATTATGAGGTTGCAGTGGCAAAAACAGTATGGGTGAGAAACTGCAAAAGGGCCTCAATATAGTTTTATACCTAAAGATAAAACTCTCCCTTATGAAATTTCATTTCTGGGATTCAGCCTTTATCAGAGGGAAAGGCCATAGAAGATAAATGAAACAGAAATCATAATAGGTTTTTTACTCACTAAGAAAAACATCTATTCCTGAAAATTCCATTTTCCAATTTTTTTAACAAACAGGTCATGAACTGAGTATTTCAAGCATGAAAAAAAGACGCAAGAAATCTTAGGGCTATGCCAGACTGATTAATAAGAACATTTACAAGAAATTGTGATCTCACAGACAGCAGGGAGAACTCAGAACAACTCTATTGATTCAACAGCCACCAGCCTGGTGGAAATCAGTCTCTCACCCCAGAACTGCGCTCTGACACTAAACCTGAATTTTCCTTTAGCAATCCCCAACCACCTGCTTACACTACAGATGCATTTACTTCCAGTGAGGATTCCAAAAGAATCTGATTAAGGTTAAGCATTTGTAGCCACTTCATGACCTCCGCTCATTTTCTCTTCTCAACAGAAAATATTTCAGTTTGGTAAGAAAATCTGATTCGCTGGCTGCTGTTCCTATTAATTTTGGTGCTTTCCTTTCAAGAGCTGGCAGCCTCCTCACACAATGCCTGGGGAAAGACCCTCAGCAGAAGGTAAATCCTTGCTCTATTCAGCCCAAGGAGACCTTCTGGTTTCCGTGTGCTTTTCTGTTTCAGTAGTAAGTACTTTGATGCAGCCTAGTGCTGTTTGGAGGATCATCACTATGTGCCAAACATTTTCTTACATTCATTACAATTTAACAGGGAAGTCATCCTTGCTTGGGCCTCTGAGGCTCTGTGCATTTCTACAGACACCATGCATTAACACTTGCCAGGTTCTAATTATCAACACATTGAGACCCTCTCTGGCACAAATGACAGTTGAATATCCTCCTTTAGGATGTGAAATGTGTTATTGCCAAAAACTTTAGGGTGCATGACCAAACATGGACACCTCAGCTGCCAGGAGGCTGCAGCTCACTGGGGCAGTTGGCATGCTTTGCAGCTGTGACAAAACTGAACGCAAATGCTAAAAATAGGGTTTGAAATTTAATAAGGAAGGAAAAAAGGCCTCCATACATCAGTGGTATATTCTCTATCTTGTGTGGTTCAATACGAAATAAAGGCAATTTAAGAAAGACAGTGAGGCTGCAGCCTGTTGTAGCTCATGGTAGGGAATTGATGACAAACACATGGAAAGATGTGACAATACATACACCCTCATCAGCAAGTGGAACATAACAAGGAGTGAGTCACATCCAACTCCAATTGCATGTTATCAGTTCCTTTAAGCAAACCTTAGAAGAGAAGACTGCTACAGGAATGACAACCACCATCAGAAGTTAAAAAACTTTCACTGTGTGACTCCTGCATTTTGGAGAGAAATGTAATTAAATGAAGATTTTCTTCATTCATTGTTAGTTACTGGAAACATATCTGTTGAAATTACCTGGTCTATTAAATCACTAGCAGTGCCTATGTGATATATCTGCCACCTGGCCACAAGAACTGCAACAGCATTGAAACATTTCCCTCAAAGGTCAATAGCTCAATAATTGTAAAAATAAACCAGCACTGCTGTGTCTTCCATATACCTCTGAGCACCGAATCGTTGCAGCTATTGTCAGAATTTTCGAACAGTAGCTCTGAATCAGTTGGGAAGAGGGTAAAAAATGGTCAGGCCCATGCAGTCTCCATGAGTCATGTCACTGAAGAGATGAAAACAAACTCACTTCATTGAAAGATGTAACCTGGGCTGCTGTTTGAAATGCAGGTAAACACAGGGCATCTATGTCAGAAGTATTTCTACTTTTTTTTATGAATATTAAGTTTACTCAAAAATATCCCCAAAAATACCTGTATATCTGCAATAACAGTGATAAAATACATTTTCTAGGAATCTTATTATTAATTTGTATCAGCAGGGTTTTCTTAAGACCATCACAAAAATACAAAGTAAATGCTCTTAAAATATGTTTAAATCTATGTCATATATCTAGGAGCTTCAAAATGTATCTGCCAATTCGTTTGGATAAATGAAGGGAATTCTTTCTTATTAGCCATTCTGGGCGCCTTGAAATAGGTTTTGTGACTACTGAAAGCTGAGTTTGAGTCACAGGAAACTAATTTCGGGTTATTTGGCAGAAACTACATTTCCCTGCATTACTTGAGAGTTCATCTGTCTGCCAAAACTGATTTATCAAATACTTTGTCTTGCCTCTAGTATCTTCACATTACCAAGAAGCCATCATCACACGGATGTTCTCTTACCCAATATTATTCTCTGTAGATAGTTCTAAACAGGTATATAAAGTCTGGATGGTGATGAACAATATATTTATATTATTACTACTGCGATGAACAAATCATTATTGACACAGCACTTCACCCAAGACTCCCCTTCCAAAGTCTTTATAGTACTTACCATAAAAATTATGTAGTTACATATTTTACTGCATAAAATAGTGAATGGTGTTAAAATAATAACTTCACAACAAGGAAAGTAGCGTCCATGAAGGTTAATGGTCCATACTGAAAAGCCAATAGCAAATGTCTTTGCTTAATGAAATGCTTGGTTTAGATCATATTTTTCATATTGTGCTTCTGCACTAGTCTGCCAAGCAGATAGTATAAAACACAATCATGACTCATTCATAAAGTACAACATACAGGATCAACACTCTGGTATTTTCAACTGGAATTCAAATCAACAAGGTCTCATTTCAGTGAAAATAAAACCAACAAAAACCAACCACCAAACTTCCTTTATCACCTGAATGAGAAGATAGAAACTTTGTCCATCATTCTTACATTCAGCCACAATCAGGAAATTAGAGACTGCAAGAAGATCAAAGGATTTTACTGCTCAAGGTACCCAACACTATTTTCTACAAGTTTAATGCCACTCCTCCCCACCACTCTTCTAATACCCCTAAATTGTTAGGTCAAATTTTATGAGTAATTTTAAAAGCTGGAAGAGCTCTCTCTGGAAAAAAAGCCATCTGTTTGAAGTGCTCAACTGCGAGATCTGAAACGCTTGTGAGCATTTTTTCACTTCCCAGATGTACTGCAAGTTCCAAATATCTGGGCATAAAGTGACAGATTTGCACAGTTGCAAGGGAACTTCTGTTCAGCAGTAAAGCAGAACTGAGCAGTAAGCTGTCAGATGTAGGGGATCTGAACAAGGAGGACTGCTGCTTTGGCTTATCTATGTTTTGCAAGGCCCGTGTTGTGTTTTTCGTGTACGTGAAAGGTATCCACAAATGCAGACACTTAGGTGCAGATTGCATATATATCATATCTTCCCACAGAGCCAAGCAACACTTAGAGACTATGAGAGATATTCCTCAGCCTACAATCATTTTTAATTCAAGACAGGGGAAAACTGATAAAAAGCTGTCGAAAAAGGCATCAAATCCATCCTACCTCTGTGATCAGCTAACAGCAGTACTCTGTTCAAAATAGAGGTATTAACCAGTAATGCTGACCACAGCATACAGCTCAAAAATCAATCACCCTTAGGAAGACTTGTTAAGGAAATTATTAACAAAATTATTTGTGATTAGGAAATACTGAAAATTGTAGAAATGTCATCATTTGTTTCCTTTCATGATGCTTCTAATCAAACACTCTTCTGATTTAAACAGCTAATGAAAATTTCAGCCTGCTATGATAATGCCTAGTGCCAAAGTCTGAGGAGTAAAGCTGACCAGAGAATTAGCAGAAAGAACCAGTTTTGAAGATACAAGTTTTCCTTTATCATAATGAATACTACTACCTAGTTTGGAGAGAGTGATTTTCATAAATACATTTCAAAGCACCTGCACAGAAATACGTGGCTGGAAGATGTGTCAGGAGATTATTTGGTCCAAACCATGTCACTAAAATAGAGTGAACACACTTAAGCTGCCTTGGCAAACATTTTCTTTAAAAAACCCACTTGGACAAACTACAAGGATTTCAAGGTTTCATTATTAGTATAGTGCAAAAAGTTCTCCCAGATTTCTTTTCCAAATCTTTCCACTCAGTATGAGACCCATATCCTTCTTTTTGCCCCAACACTGGCGACATAGCCAACAAACAACTATCAGGTTACCTATGGAAAAAATTTAAGCAAAGATGCCCCATATTAATCTTTTTTTTCTCAGATTAAAGTCCTTTTCATCCCTTATTCATAGCCTTTATTTTCTTAACCTACTAAGTTTCTTCTTGCTGGTTCTTCCCAGTCTATCTTTATTTCTTTATTTCTAAAGTGTGGTGCCAAAGGTAAACTTGGTACTCTCAAAATGTACCACTTTATAGAGTGATTAGGTCAGTGGTTGTGTTGCTCATGGCTAAATTAAGTCACCAATAATAAAACCCAAGTTGCCTGGACAAACAACATACTACAGCACATTACGTGCTTAGAGGTTTTTTCTACAAACAGATTGAGAAATGTGGCTCTAGATGTGAACAAGGCAAATAAATAACTTGCCTGTGGATCTTTCTGGTCAAACAAGTTAGATGGGTCTGCAGTACACAGAGTCCTCTTTTTTATAAGCCTATATCCTACTTTTGTCTCAAGATGATGTCCCTCCCCTAACTCATTCTTTTGATTACCTTAGTTGAACCACTTCAGTCAGAAAAGCTGCCTCAAGAGGACAACTTTTACCAAGGAGTTACAGCAAAGCCAGGAGCAGGAACTCAAGTTAGTTGAAACCCTAATCCTTCATCCCTTAGCCTGCATTAAAAGAATATTACATTCATTTTACATAATACATATTTTTGAATACATATGTATTTAGTGGTTTCACACTTCCTTTGTCCCTATTTTAACTAACTTTGATCCATTAACTTTGAAAAACTTGCATAATCCAACCAGGCAATACCAAAGAATGAGAGATCTCTGGCTTCTAAAAAGGGAGCTGTACAAAAAGGAATTTCTTGAGCACTTATTCATGGATGGGTCAGGCAGAAAGAAGGCCAGATTCAGAAAGCAGAGCAAAGCTAAGAGCACAATAGAGTCATTGTTCATGGTGTAATAGCAAGTTATGATATTTGGAAAGATGGAAACATTAGACTGGGGTAGGTAAGGGAGGAGACGCACTGCGGCTCCACGTTTGCAATGTTATACCAACACTCCTGCCACTCTCTCCCTCATGTCAAACCTCATGCATGGAAAAAATGCCCAAGGGCCCCGAGAGGTGTCTCCTTCCAACAAGTGCTCTCTGAGGCCACTGACCCTGACAGAGAGCACTGTGAGACTGCAGCCAGTGGGCAAGGGATGAAGTTCTCTCAAACTCCTGAGAGAAGCTGTTTCTCCAGCAGTGCTTACACACACACTAGTGATGGCATATTCTGTACCAAGCAGTTGAAACTCACAGGCATGTGCACTGAACATCAGCTCCCTCTACTGTAAATACATTGGGATGTGTTCTTCTGCTACCCAACTGCCCCCCAAAATGGTCAGATTTGACAGAAGTACTACTCTGAAGCACTGTGACTAAGATCACTGGAAAAATGGATCCTGTAGAACCAGCAGACAGGAAGACAGCACAGATTTTTCTTTTCAGTTCTTGTGGTTATGATAATTGAGTTTTCAGTCTTCTTGTATGCTGCATATATCCATCTCTAGTTTTTCTCAAGACTAGAATAAATTTCATGATCTTAATCTAATATCTTACAAACAACTGTAGGCTGCAGTCTGCTGCAGTAACTGCAGTCCTGCCTTTATTAGTCACAATATTAATTTCCGACAGAAAATGTAATGGTGTGGCCCCTAACCTCTGTTGATAATTTTCCTAATTATGATGTTTTGTCTTCCTGAAAAGGTTAAAATTCTGACAAGACTCAATATCCAATGGCTGTGTCCATCTATGCTGAGGGCTATTCTTGGTTCCAGCAGAAATCACAGACATCTGCAGCACAGCTCAGTAACATAGTTCCATTAATTGATAAGATGTACTCAAAAGTATGACTTGAAAGGACAGAAATATTTGCTCAGGACAGACTGAATTAAATTCATAGTTTAAACAAAAAAAATACAAGAGGCTGGCTTTTTTAAGAGAAATGGAGACATTTTTTGTTTTGAAATTGACCTTATTTTTTAATGTTAGACTAAACAAAAGTTTAATTTCAGATTAAACCAGTGCCCATGGTTTTACTCAGCATGAAATCCAATTAAATGATCAAAGTATCAAAAGTCAGCCAAAAGATCAACAAAGATGAGGACAGCAGAGAGGCTCTGAGACTTGCTCAAGAGTGGATAGTCAGAGCCTGTAGTGAAATTTTTATGTAATGGAAAGAAAAGATACAAGATTAGAAAGAATCCAAGCAGCCAGAGAAGTGATCAATAGCCTATCCATGAAAATGGCTCATTTCTTGATGACAAAAAGGAAAAGGAAGGTGTTAAAGTTGTAAGACAGGGATAGAGAGCTGAGCGCTGAGATTCCAGTTTGCTTGAATGTTGAAGAACAGAGACAAAGAAGAAGATGAAACAGTGAAGAGATGAAAATATGATCAAGAAAGGTTCGCTCCAAGGACAAGGATGCATCGAGGGGATGGGCTGAAAGCACTGGAGGAGCACTGAAAGCTAGCAAGTATCTCCAAGTAAGGAACCTGAGAGACAGACAGAGCTGCCCTAGACAATAGGAGAAAGGGACAGGAGGCCAGGGCACCAGCATGTCTGACAAGCATGAGTTGGAGAGATTTCAAAAAATACCCCAGCTTCTCATGCCATCCTTCCTATATGCTGTACAGATGGTCACATCTCATCCTTAGCCATGGGCCTCTGGAGTCCCCAATGACCGATAATGAGAGAACAGGGATAAAAAGCAGAAAGTCAGTTTGATCAACTTAATGCTTACTTTGTACCATTCCTTTGATAGGAACAGAATAGTCAAAGCAAAAAAAAGTGCTTTGAAATAGGAATTGACAGCACAAAATATAGCAAGTACATGAGTGGAACTTTATCAGAATTATGCCACAAGTCATTAATCTGTATCACAGTAATGGTGTTACTTTAAAGTTAACACCAGTATTTCAAAGCAAAAGGTCTTCTGGATGTCTAGTAACTCAGTGCAAACCCTTTACAGCTAATCAGTATCATTGCTTCAAAGGAAATTAAACTGTCTCCACCCAGTAGCTCTAGTGGCATTTGATCTACAATTGGCTTGAAGTTAAAAATTAATTACCCTTCCAACATATTGATTACATGACTATAAATATAAAAGCAGCAGCCCAGAACAATGTACACTGACCCTCTGTTGAAACAGCATGTTTGTTTTTAAAAGGAGCTAATTAAGACACGTTCGCGAGAAGAGGCAGCAGTAAAACTAAAACCAACAGTGCCATCTAGTGCATTGCTGTGGTCAGAGCATCACACAGAATCGCACAATTCTTTATCTCACTATTTCCTAATGCTAACAGAAAAGGACTGATAAATTAATGCCACGCTCTATACGCCCGAGGTTCCGAGGCTTACCAGTGGGGAATATATAGCTTTCAGGCAAAGACAGTCTTATGTCATATTTACATTTGTATTATTAAAAAACCCCCACAATTAAATCTACTTAGATTTAACTACTGACTTTGAATTAACTGAAATAAATAAAGTTCTAAATTTACATTAATTCTTATGTTCTAAATAATTTTGTTTCAAAAAAGCTACACTGAAACATTTCTGTTATTTTTAGATGTTATCTAGGCTGAGAGAGGAGTTGTTCGGCCTGGAGACTTCAAGAAGAGCTTACAGCATCCTTCCAGCATCTGAATGGGCCTACAAGAAAGTTGGAGAGGGACTTTTTACAAGAATATGGAGTGACAGGAAAAGGGATAATAGCTATAAAGTGAAAGAGGGTAGGTTTAGGTTAGATATCGGGAAGAAATTCTTTACCGTGAGGGTGGTGAGACAATGGAACGGGTTACCCAGAAAAGCTGTGGATGCCCCATCCCTACAAGTGCTGAAGGCCAGGCTGGATGGAGCTTTTAACAACCTGCTCCAGTGGAAAGTATCCCTGACCACTGCAGGGGCAGGCAAAGCAGGGGGTGGAGGGTGCAAATAGACGATCTTTAAGGTCTTTTCCAGCCCAAGTTATAATCTTTATAATATACACTAAAAAAATATTAACATTTCTGCATATGTTTCAATCTTTTTATTAGAATCACAGAATATGCTCAGTTGGAGGGGACCCACAAGGGTCATCAAAGTTGAACTCCTGGCCCTGCACAGGACAACCCCAAGAATCACACCATGTGCCTGAGAGCATTGTCCAAATTCTTCTTGAACTGTCAGGCTGGTGCTGTGGCCACTTCCCTGGGGAGCCTGTTCTGGTACTCAACCACCTTCTGGGTGAAAAAACTTTTCCTAATATACAGACTAAACCTCCCCTGACTCAGCTCCTTCTGTATTCTTGTCTTGTCACTGGTCACAAGAAAGAAGAGATCAGTGCCTGCCCTTCTTCTTTCCCTCTGGAGGAAGTTGTAACTGCAGTGAGGTCTCCTCTCAGTCTTCTCCAGGCTGAGCAGACAAAGTGACCTCAGCCACTCATCACACGGCTTCCCTCAAGGCCTTTCACCATCCAGGTTGCCCTCCTTTGGACACTCTCTAACAGCTTTAAATCTTTCTTATATTGTGGCACCCAAAACTGGCCAGAATATTCAAGGTGAGGCCGCCTCAATAAAGAGCAGAGCAGGACAATCCCCTCCCTTGCCCAGATGGTGATGCTGTACCTGATGTACCCCAGGACAGGGTTGGCCCTCCTGGCTGCCAGGGCACCGCTGACTCGTGTTCGAATTTCCATTGACCAGGACCCCCAGGTCCCTTTTTGCAATGCTGCTTTCCAGCACCTCATTCCTCAGTCTGTACCTATGCCCAGGGCTCCCTGTCAGGTAAACAGACTTACAGATATGGCTCCCTTTTCCCAAAAGGCTATACAGCCCTCATACTGTATCTAGTATCATACTTGGCCCTCTACACTAGATTAAAGTACATTCATTGGCAGCTTTTAATATAGATTGCCTTAAACTACAAAAGAGACCCTAAAATTAAGGCTGTATATCCTGCAGCAGGAAAAGAAAGATTACAATCTCTATGCCAATTGCCTCAGATTCTCTTCTACCCTAAGGACTCATATTTCACCGGGATTTTTTGTACCTATAGCCTGGTATCACTGCTCTTTAATGCATAAAACACAGTGTCAGGCACGTCTCAGTTGACATTGAGCATACAGATGTGTGCAGCATGCACAGAAGTGAAGCACACATCCTTCAGACTTTGCAGCTTTATTCATCAGCTTCTCCCTGACATCAGGGGAACTAATCCATTGACATTCACTGAAAACACTTAACTATTTGTTTTGGTTTCCCTTTTGTTTTGTTTTGGTTGGCCAAGAGAAATCCCTGTAAATGTTAAAACATAAAACCCTTGGTATTACATAGACCTGGCCCATTTTTGTCTATTCCCCTCCACTTTGTGCCATGGACAGGATCAGGCCCTTGCCACTGTTCTTCCAAGCCTCTGCCATGATCAGGGCTGGTAAACAGCATGTGACCCCACCAGGCTGTCCACCATACACACAACAAAACCACAATTTTGCCAGGTTTAGAAAGCTGCAACAGACTTTCATGACTCAATCAGGGTTTCTTAACAGACCATTTGAATAATCCTTCCCTGGAATAGAGCCCACAACAAGAGACATGCTATATTGCATGGAAACTGTCAAAGGCAATGTGCTGTAAGGAAAAAAATTACGTGAGATCTGCTTCCCTTTTCTCCCCACCTCCCCATTTCCCCACTCCTTTCCTAGGTCTTCTCTTTCTTCCCTGGCTCCCAGGAGAATTCTCAGCAGACAAGGCAGTGAGCAGCGGTGGAATCAGCAGTCTGATGTCGCTCAGATAAAAGACTGTGACTAAAAGGACTGTAAAGCCAAACCCAGAAATTAGTGGCAATGAAGAGTTAAAACTACCAGAAATTAACACATACAGGTCACTACACAAGGGCATGGCCAGAAAACAATGTGAGATGACACAAACTGTATGAGGAAGCTGGACTCAGTTACAGAAGTTCTGTAAGTAAGCTCAACGAAGTTTAGAAACAGCTCTTCATGTCATCATGTCAGCAAGCAGCATAGGAAGGCAGTGGTCCACTTGTGTCTTACCACCTCCACCATCTGTCCTTCTAGGTCTTTCATAGATTACCAAATTCTCATCTTCTGCTACCATTAAATTCCAAGAAAACTTTGTCTTGTCCTGTGTTGCACCTGAAACAACTATAAAGGCACCTTGCTGCTCTTCTTTCCCCCTTTCCCTAAAAGTTACTTTTGAGGCACACAAAACTTTAAGTAACAAATAATAGGGAGACTAGAGAATCCTCTTCATCACACTAGATGGTGTTACTTTACATATCTAGATATCCCACTTCTGCTTGTAGTTCTTCATCACTTTATCCTACACATCACAACAGAGACATGAGATTTCTTTTTTTGCTGCATATCCTGATCTGACATGAGAGACTAAAAACAGAACTTCAAAATCTTACTGTGAGGAAGGAAGTGGAGCACAGTATTTGCACCAACTTTCCACAAATTGCAAAAGCCTGAGCTTACCATTTGGAAAGAATGTACACGAGGTTTTCTCTCAGACTAATACTGATCCATATCAGTCTGGGATATCATTATCGCACAGCAACAGGAGTTAAAACAGGCACAGGTATGTAGCAAATACAATTCTCTAAAAATTGGAAAATTGGTTAAAGCACATGTAGAATAAAACTTTGCTCCCTTTCAGGATCAAAAGCATTTTATTTGGTTCAAAATATTTCATGTGGATATTAAAAAATTTTAGTGAGAATTTTTACCAAAACACAGTTACAGTTCTAAGGTTTTCCATTCCCAGTTAGATCATACAAAATGCTTTCTAAAGTGCCACAAAGAGGAAAATGATAGCATTTTTTTCAGCGTAAGTATAATGATTTACTCCTCTGTGCATTTCTTGAGCTTGGAGAAATGAAAATAGTAATATCAGACCTTTAATCATCATGTTACTTTTTTTCTGAGTTGCTCTTAATCAAAAAAAATACTCCTTGGGGGGTTGTTGAGGTTACTATGGTGGAATGTATTTTCTCTGGGTTTGCATTAGATATTTGTCAATTGTCTTCATGACAGTTGATGGAAAACAATCCCTATAACCCAATTTACTGCAATAACAAAAAGTATTTTCCCTTTTTACAAACTTCTCAGGAATAAACAGAATTGTTAATCTAATCAAAAACTCATTCCCACTGAGATAATCAACAGCGGAAATACTTGAGGAAAGAGGTGCAAATTCTTCCTTTTAAACAACAGAATAAGAGTTTGTCAATATGAAGCCTGTGAAGATGGTCACAGCTGAGTTCAAAATAAGCATTCGTTGATTAATAATGCTTGTTTTGAATTTATTAAATTAATAATACAATGAATAATTCCTGCACTAACATTCTTAAACCTCTGATATTAATCTTGCTCTTTGCAACAGACCTCTGTACCATTATAAACCAAATTAAATGTAAAATTGAGGCCTCAGAATAAGAAAATGTAGGGGGTTTAAGTCAAACAATTTGAATGCTATCTTGGTACAATGTATAGTCATATAAAACTTTGCATTCCCTCAGACACACTGCCCATTTATCTGTAACCTTCCTTGATTCCTGCTCATTTAATTTACCTGACCTGATCCACAATCATCATCAGCTTCAGAATCCATGTGGGTAAATCCAGCTCTCTTGTAATCTCAAATTTCTATGACAACAGAAAACTGAGAACAATCCAATTACTATAGTCATATATAGGACTATTTTTGCTATAGTCAAATGGCAAATAAATTCTCCAGTATCTTTTACATTTAATGGGGTTTCATTATGTTCCTGTGTACTCATAAGAAACAACACATCTCCCAAGGAAGCAGATCTTGGGCTTTAAGGCCACAGGTGAGTCCTGACTGCTACAGGCAACTTGCACCATCTAAACCAGTCTTTGATTAAACACAACACTGCAGAACAACAACAAAAAAGATAAACAATATAAAAATAACAAAAAACCCCACCAATGCCAAAAACCCCACAAACAAAACAAACATGTTTTAATAGATCAGTGTGATTTTATCAATATACAACATGGCAGCTGTTTCAAAAGTAGATAACAGAAGTAGTGTTTCTACATGAACATTCAGACACTGTCCTAATTTTCACAAGTATTTAGCATTTAAGACTTTCACTGAGGTCAGAAGCAAGGGTGCTCAAGTGCTTGCTTATGCTATGTATCATTCGGAGGACTAACATTCAAAAATAAAATTATATATTTCTACTTCAAAAATCCAACCTTCTCTTCCTACTACTTCTTCCAATATGTGCACAAGATCAAAAATTAAGGTCCCACACCACTGTTAAACAGCATGAAGTACCACTGACTCTGTGAGGCATTTTTCTCTATGCTAGCCCAGAAATTCTCAGCTCTTAACTCACATCTGCTTGAATGGTTTATCCTTATTGAGATTTTATCTACATAAGACATTCAGTTCTACAGGAGTAAAACAAAAAAGGAATTTGGACTCCTACAGTGAATCTCAACTTCATTAAACAAACCAGCACATTTACCATTTCCTGTTGAAAAGTAAAATTGCCAAACAATGTCTCCTTTAGAACAAATGTAAATAAATCCAGCTAGAAGACTACACTTTTTTTTTTTTTAATAAAGGAATAACAAAAAATATAAGCAAGAACTAGACTTGGTGAGAGGGAAGGAAAGGAATTATTATGTTTTCTCATGGAGCTTTTCAAAATCAGGTGGCTGCTCAAATCCTGTGAGCTACTGCTCTCCTTTGCTCTCCTCAGTTTTGCTTTCTCCTGCTGCTCTCTCAATCAGAGCAAAGGCAAACCAATAGGTAAGCCAAAAGAGAGTGAGACTGGTTCAGGCTGGAGAAGTTTTGGACTTGCTGTAAGGCACACTGTTATCTTAAGGGCCCTCTTTAACCTTTATGGGGTGCAGAACCCTTACACCTTGATTCTGGTCTGCTTCCTAATCCCCAGCCTGTCCTCTCCTTCATTAGTCCTAATCCTGCTCTATCTCCATATGATCAATAGCTACTGGTATGGCACTCCTGATTTGTGAGTAGGAGCTCCAATAAAGGCAGCACAGAAGTACAGCCCTCTTGGTACAAAGTCCTTTGTGCATAAATATGTGATTTGCCTCTTTGAGTACAGATTCTTTAGGGAGCACAGAGCAGGGCTGAACTACAGCTGTAGTCCTCTCTCCTTTCCCCTGGCTTTTTAACTTCAACTGCCCCTTGTGTTCTTCCCTTAGCCCTTGTGCCTCTTCACTGATCCATCACCTTCTTTCCTTTTGATTTTCTAACAGTTCCTGATCTTTAGACAGCCAGCTCAGTAAGATAAGGATTTATTCCAACAGGATGCAAGAAGATGCTTCCCATGGAAAGGAGCAGGCATCAGGGACACAGCTACCCCGCCTTTCTGGGCATTCCTCCTCTCCTACTGCCAGGAGCACCACCTGAGCCAGGCTCACAGCTTGGCCAGAGTCCATCTTTGTCCTAGAAAGCAAAATGTAGTACATCCTCCAGGTTAAACAAGGAGGCCCCAAATAGACTTCTCGTGAGCTTGTCCTTTGAGCAGATGCAATAGATAAAATGTCAATCACCCGCCTTGATGAAGAATGAAAACAATTTTTTTTCCTGCATTGTTTATCTCAATGTTCAGGCTCAGTGCAGAAGGGCAGAGATGTGCTGTGGTAACTGCTATGCCCTATCACCTACCTTATTGCCAGTCTTCAGGATGGCTTTAGCACAGAAACTGTGCTTCTCTCAAGCCATATTGGTAGCCCTGCAGGGAGACCTTGCAGTAAGGAGCTCTGTGTTCTCCCTCCCAATGCTACTCAAGGGCCAGGGGTCTGGCTCTACAGAGTCAATACAGGAAAACAAATGACAGAAGCAGTACAGCAAAATAGCAAGGTACTTGACTGGTAGCTCTATTATATCCGATCAGATTAAGTAAAACTCAACAGCTGTTGTTTGGGGGGTGGGTGGGTTCTTTTCAGAATTAATTAATTTTTCTCTCACTACACTGCTAAACCACATGCTGTTATTCAGACAGATCTGCTAGCCCATGGTAAGCTTCACATAGTGGAACTAGACAGCTGCTAAGACATGAGCCAGATAGTAAGCAACAGGTTATTTTACTGTTCTGTATGTTATTGTAGTGCAAATTACCCTTTGATCAATGTGTAGGAACATGGGCACATGAAAAAATATTAATATTATATATGACATTAAATTGTATTCAAATCATTTATTTATTATTATTAAATTGTATTCAATTTAATTTATGATGTATTCCATTTAAAATGGCAAGCAGAGATATATGACTTCACAGAAGATGAATTTAAAGTTTAAATTCCAAACTAACTCGTGTATCACTGCTATATCCAAAATCACTTTTCAGTCTTGAAATCCTTAAGCCCCATATCCTGGATTTTTTTTCTGCATCTCCAGGATTACTTTTAGTCCTCCTTTAAAATCCCTCTGAAATTTCCATATTCTTCCTGAGAAAACACACAAACACTCCAAAATACTTTAGTGACAAAATGCAAAGTCGCAAAGTCACATTATTTCTGCATGATAATTCATTTCCCATTAAGTCCTAACGTCACAGTAAAGTACCCTTGTGGGTACTATTAAGAAGATTCACATCAGTTGCTATGATGACTACATCATGATCCTCTGAATCACTCATTCATGATGTTAGTTTCAGCAAACTTCTGAGAAAAATCTGGTTGTAAACATGGTACATCCAACAGACAGATGTATTAACTTAGAAGAAAGCTTTCACATTTATCTGAGATCTACCATTTTGAACTATCTTCCTGATACATATTAAATAAAGCAATACCCATGGCAATACCCCCCAGCTGACAAATCCAAAGGTGTGTTAAAAATTAACAGGAGCATTTCACAGACCTCATGTAGTTACTCTTAAGACTCCTGGGTGGAAGTTATAAAGTACTGTTGCATGACACTGAATGCTGCACAATGCTGTTCCCTGTTACAAACCATTACCTTTTATTATTGAGTCCATATCATATATGTAAATATAAATAATAAATATATTTACATATAATACATGTAAATATCCCTTAGATGCACATTTTCTGTTCTGTACTTCACTCTAAATCTAGCAATGGTCTTATCAAATATTAGCTTTGGTTGTCATTTATCTTGTTCCTGACATACATACTCTACTGTCCATTATCTTTACTTTCCAGGGCTTCAGGTATTTCAAATCTTTTTTTCAAGTGTCCTGAACCAGCCATGTTGTCCAACCTATACATTAATTATTTTTACTTATTTTCATTTACATGTTTTTATTATATAGTGACCTTTTTTGTGCCATTGTGATACCCATATTTAGCTTAAACAACTTCTTGTCCAATTTCACTTTCCTTCATTTTCATGTGACAGTCTTCTTACCGCATCTAGAGTAACAGCCCTGAAAAATTCTACAGATACAGGCATATTTTGCTCTACTACACATTGGCAGCATTTGTGCAGAAATATTCACGCAAGAAAGACAGATGTGGATGAATTCCATAGCATTACAAGATCCTTTGGCTTGAATCTGGCTACATTCACACCATAACCATGACTGACAAGGTGCAGCTCAACACCTTGATTTTCCCATTAATGATCAACTTTTTCTTGTTCATCATAACTGAGGTGAAGTACACTGCACTGGACATTAAGAAATTGTATTTTTAAATGGCATCCACTGACCTGCACTGAGCACCTGCCCCAGTGAGGGCTGAATCCTGGACATTCTCCTCCTGCCTGAAAGTAGCCTGTAGCCAGGTGGGGGTCAGTCTCTTCTCCCAGGCAACCAGAGACAGGACAAGGGGACACAGCCCTAAGCGGTGCCAGGGGAGATTTATTTTGGATGTTAGGAGGAATTTCTTCAGTGATAGGGTGGCTAGATATGGAAATGGGAGGAAAAGGGAGGTGGGGGGCTTGCCATCCCTGGAGCTGTTTAAGAAGAAATGTGATGTGAAGCCTTAAGTTTTAGCTTTCGTATTTTCCAGATTCTGTACTGCATCAGTATATAACTCATATAAAGTGTTAGCAAGTTGTCCTCACAGTTTAGTCAGACAAAACAATCCTTTCCAGCTGCAACCAAGGACACCATTGCAACTTTGGGCCCAAAAAGTGTAAACAACAGTAAATTGACTAGAGCAAACTGGGAGGATGGGACTTCATAATCTGAAGCTGTAATTGGGCAACTGACCCCAATATGTAAATGGACCAAAACTTATAAGAGTGTGAAAACTTGTGACCTGGGGTTCATTTTGGGTGGAGCCACGGCCAGGCTCTCCTACTGCCCAAGGTGTATCCTTTGAAGGCCTTTTTAATAAATACTTCCTTTACTCCTTTAACAGTGTCTAGCCTCTGGTTTTGGTAGCCCCTCAAGGCATCAGATGTGGCATTCATGCCATGGTCTAGTTGAACACATGATATTCATCATGGGTTGGACTCAAGATCTCAGAGGTCTTTTCCAATCTAATTTATTTTGTGACTTTTACTTCTGGCTGCCCACAACTCCCGTTGCTGTTCAAACCCTTCCAGGATCTCCCTTTTTCTATTCCCAACACACCCCTGCAGCCCGGGATTGCCGGTTTCCATTCCCAACACGCCCCTGCAGCCCGGGATTGCCGGTTTCCATTCCCAACACGCCCCTCACGCCGGGATCCCCGGTTTCCATTCCCAACACGCCCCTCACGCCGGGAT
>VXBU01002271.1:825863-841450 GCA_013400315.1 Bombycilla garrulus
AGAGACGCGGAAGGGCTTTCCCTTCCCCCACCGCCACTTCCCGTTCCCGAGGCGCCGTGCCCGTGCCAGCCGGCTGCTCCGAAGCACCCGGCCTGCTGTCCCCAGGCAGCCCCGCAGGCGCCGGGCGGAGATGGGATACATGTGATTTACGGGAGGAAGGAGCTGCGGGGATGAGGAAGGCTGTTTTGCTTCCTGTTAGGAGGCAGTAATTGGGGAAGTGTGAGGTCAGGGAGCAGAGGGACAAGGAGTTAGGGAGATGTACCATATACTCTTTTTGTGGCAGTTGAAAACTAATTGAAGGCAGATTTTTCCAGAAAAGGACTCAAACGGAGTAGGATGTTTTGTGAGGCCTCATCCACTGCTCCTTGGCATCCTCTGTGGGATCCAGCTTCACGGCCGTTGTCTGTTTCCAAGCTAGGGTGTGGTGTTTTGTGTACATGGTCCTGGTGAACTGCTCCTGCTTTTATGTAATGCATGCTCTTGCTCACTCTCCACTTTAAAAACTTAAATTTTCATGTCTGGGGAAGTTGTGAGATTACTCAAATGTGGAAGGCATCAATAAATGATGTTTTGAACTTATTTGTAGTCAGAAGGATGTCTAAAATATCTCAAGTGGTTACAGTAAGGCAGATTTTCTGTTTGACCCTGTTTTATAAGTAGAGATGCATTGATATGCCTTGGGGTGCATAGCACTGAGATCATAGCACCAAGAGATTTGAAGACTCTGCTTTCCTCTACTTAATTCACATTTCAGTGACACCTTTCTGTTGATACAAGTAGTTATGTGATCCAGAAGTAAAAGTGGTAATTGTGTTTTTTCTAGCCCTTACAGAAAATACAAGTAACACTAATCAAGTACGTTGTTCCAGAAGGAAGGTATGCTGAAAATACTTTGACTGGAGTTTATCTTGCCATCACTGAATGGTTAAGATTGGGCATCATTTTGTGGAGTCATCTAGAGCAGGCTGCCCAGTACTAAGTGCAGATGGCTTTTGGACATCTCTAGGGATGCAGACTCCACAGCCTCCTTGGACAACCTGTGGGAGTGCTTGGTCAGCCTTGCAGTAAAAGAGTTTCCTTGTGCTCAGATGGCACCACCTTTCATTTTGTGCCCATTGCTTCTTGTCCTGTCAAATAATAAAAGAAAGATTGATAGTTTTATCTTGTCTCTGTATGATCTTGGAAGCACTGCCTGAGCTTTTGTGGCTGATGGAGTTAAGTTCTGAACTTTCCTCCACTCGCTAATTTCATTTTTTCTTTTCTCTGAAAATGAGTGCAGTGACTCATAGAGACTCTTCCTGCCTTGGTATGAGTGAACAGAAAGAGCACTCATTCATTGTAAATTTAAATTGATTTCTCTATCAGTCCCATATAAAATTGATTGTCCTGTATGGGTGGAATTTTCCAAGCCTGGCTTAGAAACCAAAGATGGTAACGTTGCAAACTCATGGAAAATATACATGTGGCAATATATATGTGATACATTAAGAATTTATTTCTGATGCATTGTTGTGCCATTGTTGTACAATAAAAATGTTATTTCAAGTATTCAGTTTGACTGAGCTTAAAAAAATAAAGTCAGCTGGATGGTATTTGACAAACACACCCTTCTCACTCATCCAGTTGGGACTATAAATAAATGCAAAGAGGCAAACATTGATTTTCATGAGAAATAAATCACATTGCTGCTTTATGGACTTTCCTCCCATGATACAGAACTGATAGTATTGAAGGCTGATGCAGATGATGGTGGTGATGTAGTTTGGTAGATAATTTCAATAGAGACATAACTAGAACCTTGAAACGCCTAAAAATCATGAAATAAAGAAGGTGAACCAAATAACAAAACTTTTTTTTTTTTTTTTGTCTCAGGCATGTAATAATGATGCATGAGCACAAATGAGTAGGAGATCGAGTGATGTAATGATAGGACAAGTTCAGAAAGGTCTTTGATTCATATCTTTCTTCATGTTTAGTCAAAAGATTTAAGTGTTGTGAAGGCAGTAAGCAGTTCCATATACTTTGCTATTGCTAAATATAAGATGATTGTGTTTAGCTGTAGCATAATTCAGGTTTAAAACTTGCAGTGTTCAGCGTAATTGAGAATATAGAAAGGGGCATAATTGGAATAATGGCAAACCAGATTGTTACAGTTCAGGTAAAGAATCTTTAAAACCAAGGAAGAAGAACCAGAAAGAGCATTTCAAGATTGCATGAATGGTTTTGAACTCAATCTTGTTCTTAAGATTCATATTTTTGAAGAGGTTTTTGAAGCCTCTTTTTTCTTTCAGTGATGCAATGAGTGTGGCAATAAATTTGAACATGCTTTAAAAAATAATATGAGGACAATTTGTGTCGAATAAGGTGTGTAAGGTTTGTGTAGGTCCAAAGATCTGAAGTTGGACAGTTGCCAGTGAAAGTTGCTGGTTTTAGCATCCAGGAGCAGCGATTTTTCAGTGCTAAAGACAGCTTTTGTGATCCACAGTGTTTTGCATTATTCACATAGGTCACTGAAAGTTCAGAAGCTTTTAGGTATGTTGGATAACATAAGTTTGTTTGTTTATTATAAAATGGGGTGTGAGATGTGGAAAGCTTGAAGTCCTGAACTCTCAAGCAACAAAGTCATCACTTCTGCACCTTTCCTATAGATAATGCATCATCACTTAACAAGTTTTGAATGCAAAACCTATTTATGTACTCAGATATTTGAAGTAGTTTGTCAAACATATTTTTTTAAAAAAGGAACTACATCTCTTTCAGTAAACTTATATCTCAGTAGTTTCACTTTTTCAGAAAGATTGGGTTTAACAGTGTGATTAGAAGAAAATCTTCCTCTTATAATGAGGAAGTAGTCCCATTTGTGAAATTGAGCCTGGATGGCTTCCAGCTATTTCCTGGTACATTGGGTAACTCTGTAACTTCTTAGATTTGTAGATTTTGACACCTAATTTACCTAATAAAGTTAAACTAAACTCTGCAGTATCATTTTTTTCAGATGAAGGAAAACCCATTTCTTATGTCGTGCTTTGGAATGAAAAGTCTCTGCCAATAAAATGAATCTTTCACCTGTAATGTCTTTAAAGTGTGATACATTGACAGCAGATTGCATTTACACGTACAAGCCCACCAATGTGGGAGGCTCAGGTACTTTTCTCAGTGCAAATATAAACCTTTTTCCTAAAATTCCTTTGAAAGCATTAGCAGAATTTTTGAGTGAAAAAATGCTACTATTCACATTTACATGTGTTAAGCAATTCCTGTGCCCTGTATCGTTCACTTTGAAAGGATTTAGAATTCTGTCTTTCAGAATTGTGTCAAATGAGACTTGGAGACTGTAGATGAGTAGGAGCTGCATTTGAATAACCTTTTCTGGGTATAATTGCACTGTAATCCAAAAAGTAAACTTAAAGTCTTGTAAGTGTCCTTGATAAACTTTTGATGACATTCTTTGGTAAGAATGAGGAAGTTAGGAGTGCTTTTCAGACTGACGCGCAATTTTGAATATTGGAGGCCTTCCAGGATTTAAGATTTTCATGTTCATCTCAGGATATACATGGAAATGTGTGTGAAGATAGTATGTTGTCTTGAGTTAGGTTTGTTGCTTTTGGGTTTTTGGGGGTTTTTGTTTGTTTTTTTTTTTTACTAAAAATGCATCAATACCATTGAGATTGAAGGACAGAATAGATATTTAATCACTTTCTTGGGAAAGTGCTAAACACTGTCTGAAGAAGCGATCATCTACTTTCTGTATAACTGCAGATAGTAACTTGGTTTACTTCTACAGTCATACTGGCTGGAAGAAATTTCTGTAGGTAACTCAAATGCTGCTTAGTCAAAATGGGCTAGCTTAGATGAGGTTGCTTAGGGACTTGCCCTTTGCGTTTTGAGTATTTCCAGGGACAGAGACTGTATTGGCTGTTTGGGTGAGGTGCTGCAATGTTTGTCTAAGCCCATGGTCAGAAACTTTTCCTAATTTGTAGTTGTTGCAGCTTGTGTAGGATGCTGCTTGTCTTTCACTGTGTACCTCCATAGTGAGTTACTGTGCAATGCAAAATTGTTTGCCTTTTTGACAAGTTAAAAGTAAAGACTTGAAGCTTGAACATGAATATAAATGAAACCTATTATTATAAATAAAAGAACAGTGATTTCTAAAACTTCAGGTCATGTACTGTTAGTACTAGATTGAAGAAATCGGTTTCCCTTTGGGGATTATGACTTGTACTGTGTTAAGAAGTATTCACAATACAGTAGCACCCCAGGACTATTAAAAGCCCCCTTCTTGCTGTCTTTGTACTCTCAAAACTTCTTGCAGAAGCTTGCTACCTAGGAAGCCTCATAGTTCAAGTAGATAAGAGAAATAAATGGAAGCAAAAATAGAGTAGTAGAACAATTTATTGGCAAATACAGTGATTGATGAAACTGGAGACATTAATCTGTGATATAATAGATATGGTTCTATTGCCTACCATTACGATCTTCAACCTGCAGTTTTGCCATGAAATTCTATTTTCGGTTGGTTTCAATTTTGGCAGTCAAAAAAGGATAGGAAAAGGGGTTTAGCTGTGTTATTTAGCAAACCCATGGATTTTTTACAGGCAGCCCTTTATACTATTCACTTTCAGGTTCTGGAAGTGGGATGTAAAGGAGTTTAAAGTGCTCAATGAGAAATGAAAGCAGGTTTTTGAGCACATGGCAATTATTTTTTTAATCCCTGAGTAAAAAAGCTTCTGAAATGTAAAATACTTCAAATACTTTCTTAAGTTGACAGAAGGCATTAAAACCTTGAATAGGTAACTTTGAGAGAGAATTCTGAGACACTGGAATTAGACGTAACAGGGCTGTACCTTATTCTATGAATTTTCATAGAGCAAGCTCTGTTACGTTCCATTTCTCTCCCCACCACTATTGAATCTGGGCTTGATGTCCTTGCGGTTTCTCATTATAACAAATTATCTTGGGTAGGAGGAAGAATCACTTTAAAAACTTGGGCTTTGTAGTAAAAGAGTCCTTTGCAAATACGAACCAAGTGCTTTTTAGCTTACAGTGGATACCACTTTGTAAAGACTGCTGAGAAAGAGAGGCCTCCATGCTGCAGCTGAGGATCAAGTCTGTTGATGTCCCTGTAACAGGATGCCTTGGGTTTTTATGTGGGAGATGATACTGTTAGTTTCTTTCTTATGAAGTCTTAGTTAGCCATTTCTTTACCATTTACTTGTCAATTAAAAGTTAATGCTTTTGCTTTCCATTAAATATAAAATTTTACTACTTTTTTAGTTATCACTAAATGACTTTTGCAAGGAAATAATGTTTTTATGCTGCTTATCAGTTGTCTGTCTGATCCATAAGCTAAGTATGCAGTTGCTCAGTTACTATTGTATATATTTATATATAATTATAAATAGTTGTGTATAAATACGCACATTATACAGTATATGCATAAATAGCTGTATATAAATATATATAATAAAAAGTTTCCAATTTTATATACTCAGGAGTAATAAAAGTTACTGCGGAATAACATGGGAGAGATTTATCTTCGCTATTATTTTTATGGTTAGTCTTGTGTATTACCCAAGTAACATCCATTGCTTTCATATTCCTTTTTGCTATCTGTGCCTGATAAAATGACTTTCAGGAGCCCTGTTTTGAGTTTGATGTTTTTTTAATCCTTCTTAATATGGTGTGTAAAGTGATTTTAACATGGAGACTTTTATGATATTTAGATACTCTTCTGCTGAAAGGCCCTACAGTGAAGCATCCACCACCTTTCAAAGTGGCTATTTTTGTGAAAATAAATCTCATTATTCAAGTCAGGTTATCAGGTAGAAAGAATGCAACTAAATTACCACATGTTGTGTAAGATTTACTTTTTGCACCACTGTTAAGTGCTGGTACTGTTACATACTCTTAAATACTTGTGTATTAAAAATAATTGAGGAAAACACATGTTCTCCAGATTCAGTGCAGCTTTAGGCATTACAGTTAAGGAAATGTCTGTTCAGTCAAAGCCATAGGTATGGAATGTGCCCCTTCTTTCTTGTGCCACAGAACCACATTTTTACAGGTTTTTTTTTTTTTTTCCCTTAGCTCTTCTAGAAGCAGAAGTGAATTGGATGCCACAGTCAATTTTTGGTTGAGTTTCGTAGGAAGGCAGTTGCAGCACTACTTTTATATTCATTCCCTCTCTACCAGAGTTGCTGCCTTTGTTCCACGTTTGTGTGAGATGATGCATGTTTTGGGATGCTGTTTCACGTTTAAGTTATACCTATGGGTATCATGAGGTTTCATGAGGTGCTGTGAAGGCAGTTTGCTGCTGACATGGGGTAATGCCATTCTCACATTTTTGTTCTCAGAGCTTCTCCAGCTGTTTGAGGGCTTTTTTGCCTCACTAAACTGTCAGCAGCAGGAGGCAATAATTATTTAAAGCTCTTTTTAAGCTAAATTAGTTGCTATATTCTTGCCACCTTCTAAAGCTATTTCTTAGCTAGATCAATTTGCTTCTCTGAATACTCACAGAAATAGATGAGCACTGATGATACATAGGAGTTTGTATAAATACTGGTGTAATATCCTGGGAAGTATCTAACCTAAAGATTTAATGAGCAATTGGAGCCAGTACTACCAAATATCTAGCTATCCAAAAGGGAAGCCAGTTACGTTTTCTTTAAAAACTGAAGGGTTTACAAAGTCAAAAACTATGTTGATGTTTGGATAGAGCATCAAGCATTGAGTCTTGCAAGTATTTGAACTGTGCTCCTTGACTGTGCTCCTTGATGTGCTATATATGTCAATGCAAAATTCATTTTGAGTGGTAAATGTCAGAGCAGTTTTGCTTTATAAGGGATAAATATATGTATATTGAAAAATAAAGGTACAGCTCAAGCTGAACTCAAATCACAGGTTTGAATCAAACTCAGAACTAAATAAAGCTAGGTAAGTGTTATATCTGGTATCACTCCAGTGAGTACAAGCAGCATCCCTTATTTTGAGGGTGACTTACAGATCTTTAGAGAATTCAAACTTGCCTCATTTAAATCAGTCTGTGTTAATATTTATGTGACTATGAGCTAATTGTGAAAAAACTCTGTAGCTACCTGTAAATAGAGTTAAGTGGGTCAAGACAAACCCATTTGTTTCCTTGCCTGCAGACAGGTTTTCAACAAGAACTACACAGAAGGAAGGCATGACTGAGAACAGAGCTCTCTAGACTCTACTGTTTCTGGAGCTCCCTTCTGGATGTGATATCTCATTTTTTTTTGCCAAACACAGGTCTCTGTGAGTGGGAGATTTATTGTGTGTGGGAAGATAGCAAGGGTACTCTCAGGAATCCAGAATGTAAATGCATGATATACAATGCTTTGAGCCTGCTGTAACAGTGATAAAACTAGCTTTGGGAAGCTCTTTATATTCCTCTGTGATTAGCAACAAAGTTGTCTTCGAGTGGAAATTATTGTGGGAATCTTTCGCACGCCCTCCCTCTTCCTTCTTTTCCCCCATTCTCCCAAATTTTCATGCAATTTCTTAGGTGAAAAGGGCTTTTAGTATCTATTTCTCTATTTCATTTTTATTGCTGTGGAGCAGTGAACTTTAACCTGTTATGAGTGTAGAGGAAAGGGTGGATCTCCTCGCTGCAAAGAGTTCGCAGCTGAATTTCTGAATTTGGAATAAGGGATGTCTAAGGGCGAGCATGTGGTTTCAGCATCTTGCTTATCAGCATGTTTTTTCTGTGCAGCATAGATGTTGATTGAAAGAGTGAGCTGCCAGGATGCCTAGCAAATACAGCTGTGAAATAACACTTTTTCAGTCGAGTTAAAATGGGGGAGAGAAAAATGAAAGAGGGAGAGCTTTAATATCTGTGGTGCCCCGTAGCAGAGTCCGAGGAGAGCTGCCGGTGGCGGGGCCCTGCGGAGCCCTGCGGTGGCAGCGCGTACTCCTTGACCATATATAGGCACACACAGCGCTCAGGGTCGGCCTTCTCCAACCACTGTCGCTTCTCTGAGCCGCCAGCAGGAAGAGTGATCTCGGGGCATTTGCAGCCGCTGTGTGTAACTTCAAAGATGAAATAAACTTCAGAATAGGCTGGAAAAGATAGAGAAGTAGAATTTCTCTATGTACCTGATGGGTATCGTGCATTGAGAAAAATTAAATTGTGAAATAAAGGCAGAAGTATGGAAGAGAAAAAAGATTTAGCATAACTGCTACTATTCTGTACATTACTACATTGCTCTTTGCTTTTGTAGCCTGAAAACTGCAGATGTTGTTGTAACTGAGTGTAGGCATTTGTTGAAAGACCGTTTTAATCTCTAACAGAATAAAGAATTAGGCATAATGTCTAATGATCATACTCATCACATACAGCAATCCTGTCCTTCCCTCTTTTATAGGCCTCTCAGTATTAATTTTTTCCTTAATTGAAATAGTCTACTTTATAAAATCTATAAGCTTCTAGGTTTGATAAACTTTTAACTGATGTAATGGGTAGCATTTGGCTTCACTTGAATTTTGAAAGTAAATCTTGCTAGCTCTTACCTACTGAGAGCAGACTTCAATTTAAGCAAAACTGAGAGTGGTGTAAATGTGAAAACTGAGTAAAGAGAGTGGCTACATTTCAGAAGAAATTTTTATACTTTTTTTTTAAACTTGCTCTCAGCTTCTGTATGATTTCTACAAATTAATGCTCAAACCTGTACAAAGAGATGATTCATAAAAACATATGTAGATCAGGGTTTTTTGCATTCAAGAAATTTAATATAGAAAGTGTCTGGTTCCTGGTTTGTGGTAAAAGCTGTTTTTTTGTAAACCCCAGGTGTTCAGATGTTCTGGATTAGTGAACTCTGAAGTTTATAGTTTCTTGCTGCTCGGAAGACTTGATTTACGGTCTGTAAATCAAATCTACATCAATAAAACACTGTCTTAAACTTTAGGTAGTGTTTTGGGAGTAGCTACAGCAATAAGTGGATAAACTTCAGTATTTTATGTGAGTTTTCTAAAGAAAGACTCAGCTGTGACAATTTTTTGTTACTTGCTGATACATGTATAAGTTTCTTGTGCTGTGTGTAAAGGTGCAGTTCTCTTGAATGGAAAAAGGTGTTGTCATTTGGATTCTGAAGATACTGTGATGTTTCTGTTTTGGCTTGCTCAAATGAATTTTTAGAAGTCTTAGTGCATTGAATGATCAGCCCTGGTTGCAACTGTAATGCGCCTGATTGGTTTTCTTAAAACTCTTTTCAGCAGATAAAACTTCCTGTCAGTTTGACTAAAGAGCAGTTTATCTTTTTGCCTGCCACTTTGTATTACAAGTTATCTGCATTTTTTAAATTTATCTTTTTTTTAGTTGCCTATGAACATCATATTTTATATGGGCTATCCATTTGTTTTAATTGTGCTTCCCTAAGTGATATCTGAGCCAGAGGCTTTTTGCTGCCAAAAGGGGGAGATCTTCATCTCACAGAGGCTCATGGAAGTGCATTCATTTATCCTTCAGTATCAGTCTGGGTTTGAAAAACAGAAGCCCCCTTTATAGCATTTGTTTTGGAAAAATTCCGTGGCAATAAATCTGTAAGTGCTTTTCAGTTCTAGTGTTAAGTGAGACTGCTGGATTTAATCCTTTTATATGGGCTTCCTGTATGTATGAATTGGGGAAATAATGGCTTTACCAGATACTCATCACAGAGAAGTTAATTCAGTTTAATTGCTGAAGGAAAGTGGATTACTTTTAAATTGGCTTCACAAAGGCAGGCTAGCAAAATACAGAGAGTGTCTTAACTGACACACTCAACTTCTGAAAACATTAGATTTTTCCTTTTCTAAACATGACTATAGTTTATAATTGAGGTATTCATTGCAAATTTGCGTCATTGTGTTTATTGTTTTACAAAAAGGGTTATCTGTGATGAATTTTCACACTGAAAAAACTATCAGTGAGAAATTGAATTTACTTGTAAAATGTTTGTAAAAAGTAATGTCTAGGTTGATCTGTCCTCAGAACATGTTACTACTGAATGCTTTTGAATGAATATTACTTGTAGTGTAGCTAATCTGACTGATAAGAATAGTTTTTATTGATAGTTTAAAAAAAAAAGGAAAACCAGATTTATATTTCCAAAACAGCTGAAAATGAGGTGGTGGTCCAGTTTTAGTATAGACCAAATGTCTCATCTTACAGATGATACCAGTTTAAAGCATGTAGTCATTCAGGGTGCAATTTGGGCACCCATGTTTTGCTTAATTGTGCTTCTGTAGCTGTTGCCTGCCCAAAACTGATGGACTTATTATTTCACAGCTCCAAATATCTCCAAGTCTCCTTTCTCTGCTTGCCTAGAGCTAACCTGGCTTTGGCAGGAGTAAGCAGTGCTGTTCACCTGAAGTCAAGGAATCAAGAGATGGGGTTCCTTCATCTTGAGCTGGGAGTCAGCCCAGTGATAGTCATGTTGAAATCACTCAACTAAATTCTTACTTTTTAGGGCTGATTCCTGACCCTGTTAATTGGTGTCATGGTTTAACCCCAGGCAGCCACCAAGCCCCACACAGCCACTCAGTCACTGCCCCCCCAGTGGGATTGGGGAGAGAATCAGAAGGGTAAAAGTGGGAAAACTCATGGGTTGAGATAAAGACAGTTTAATAAGGAAAGCAAAAGATGTGCATGCAAGCAAAGCTAAACAGGGAGTTAGTTCCCTGCTTCCCATGGGCGGGCAGCTGTTCAGCCATCTCCAGGAGAGCAGAGCCCTGTCACATGTAACAGTGACTTGAGATGTCAAATACTATCACTCCAAAATCTCCACCACTTCCTCCTTCTTCCCCCCACTTTATATACTGAGCATGATTTGTATGGTCTGGAATATCCCTTGATCAGCTGGGGTCATGTGTCCTGGCTGTCTCCTCCCAACCTCCCATGCAGCCCCAACTTCCTTGCCAGTGTGTCAGTGTGAAAAGCAGAAAAGGCCTTGGCTGTGTAAGCCCTGCTCAGCAACAACAAAAACAGCTATTATCAACGCTGTGTTCAGCACAAATCCAAAACACAGTCTCCTACTAGCAACTGTTAAGAAAATTAGTTCTGCCCCAGCCAAAACCAGCACACTTGGTCCTTTGATAAAATGTGCTGGTGATAAGAACCTTGCAGCCTGTCTTGCCCTTCTCCTTCATAAGTGCCTGAATAATGCTGTAGGTTAGCTTTATTTCACATTCTTTATGTTACTTTGGCTTGAGCATTGAGCTGAGAGCAGTGCCCTGACTTCAGCAAGAGGTAGAAGAGTGTGTGGATTGGTGAGTCGGATAATGTTGGTAGCACAGATGAATTTACATTTTTTTAATTCAAAGGAGACAATCCAGGTTGCTTTAATAAGTAGCCATAGAAGAAGGTGCTCTCGCTTCTCTATGTCTCTTTTATGAAGAGTGAACTCTGTGGCCTTTTTCTCGGTATAATGCAAATTCATGTTTACACAGAAGAAGGAGTTCTGATGGTAGGTATTTGAGGTAGCAGACAAAGCTGTCTGCAATCAAAACCACGGCATTTAGGTTAGGAAGTTGAGAACTGACAACTTTTCCATTTCCATTATCCAGCTCTGAATGGTTGTAGTGATCTGAAAGCTGCTTGTGCTGGTCACATGGGATCTCATGAGGGTTGAACACTGCTAGTGAGGCAGCTAAGTGCTCTCCCTGGACACTTTAACTTGAACCATCTCCCCTGGAGACCTTGTCTGAAATTTGGGCCCTGTCAAGAAGCAGGGGCCCAAACACTGGTTACCCTCTATTGCTACCCTCAGTTGTAAAAGCTGTTTTCTTGTCAGTTCAAGAGCTCTAGCATGCTCGAACAGTTCTTTAGTAGTTTCAAATACAAAGAAATGTGTAAATACCATGCATTCTTTGGTTATTTTTAGATATTTTAATGAAATGTGTGCTTCTCAAACACCTTAATTTCAAGCCATGTCCCAGATGCTGAATCTTCCAGCACTTCATTCCATAGATACATGATAGAAGGTGTTGGAAAGGGAAGCTCTGGTTCAGGTAGTATCCTGTGTATAGGATACTATATAGCAACACCATATCAAGGATGCAAGAGAGCTTTAAGTGTCTGGTGAACCTGGATAATGGTAAAGTAAAGGAACTTTTGCCAGGTTAAGTTAGGGAACCAATATTTAGTTAGTTTTTATAATGAGTGCCTTTAACAGTGCAAGGGGAGGAAAAGAATGAATGAAAGCATGTCTGCTAAGTGACATTCTGCGAGTAAGGTAATAGTTGAGAATCTTAGAAGTTGTTTCACATTTAGAAAGTTTTTTTGTGGGTTTTTGCAAGCACATGTATCTGTAGCTGTGTAGTGAACCTGCTCAAGGACCTGGTCTGAAAAAAAGAGCGATAACTTTCCTGATTTTGCTCACTGTGCTGTTGTAAAGGGCTTGTAGAAGCTGAAGGAGGGAGGAACCCAGGGCAGGTGTGCATACTTTTAGTGGAAATACTGGCTTATGCTGTGCTTTCTCTGCAAGAAGTTGCGGCTGAAGGCCATTAATTACTAATTAGGATCTCAAGGTTTTTTTAAGCTTTAGCTGCTGGTCCTATGGTACTAAGAGGTCTTAGGTAGATGCAGATGTAATTACAAGCTTTAGTGTCTATGCAGTGTTTTTAAGCTTAGTCTGTCAGTGTGGACCTTTTGGAAACTATAGAACCATATGATATGTAGTAGAATTGGAAGAGAAGCTTTGAAGATCAAATATGTCTTCATCATGGATTTTGGCTCTCTTGGGTTGTGTATTGATTCCCAGGCATCCATGGACTGAAAGTTGACATAGATTGTGAACATATTGTTGATCTTACTTGTTACATTCATCTTTTCCTGTTTGCCAGTAATAGAAAACATGAATGACTCAATTTTACCATCTGCTTTCATCACATATGATCTCTATTCTGTTTCAAGAGGTGGAACTTTATAGTGTGTGTTTTTAATAAAGACCAAGTAGTTGAAAAAATGTGAACAAATATGTGAAACAGTGGGACTAGTACAATTTCATGTCTGGCTCTTAAAACTATATTATGCATAACTGCTTTGAATAGGAATGAATGCAAGTATATACAACCATATGATTGTTTTTGTATTTAAGGTGCGTATAGCAGCAAAATTCATAATTCATGCTCCTCCTGGGGAATTCAATGAGGTGTTCAATGGTGAGTATTTGTCTGCCCTGTCCTTTCATTTAAGGTGCCTATATCCAAAATTGCATTGCTGATTATTCTCCTGAATTTCATGTAGCTTATATTGCAGCTGCTCCCTTGCCATAAGGGCTGGTTTTGTAGCTGGGCATGATAAGCTTTGCAGTCACAAGACAGCTTGACGTTTAAATGCAAAACAAGGGAAGTACTACTTTTCTTTGTGATGTGAGAACAAGCTTTGTCTCTGTTTTCAGTGAGTCATGAATTAACAGTTACAAGGTTTCTGTTTAGAATACACATACTCTTATTTTTCATCTTTGAGAGACAATTCAATTTTTCAACAAAAATTAAACAACTGAAATTAAAATGGACCTTTCTTTTTTTAAAAAAGGAATATCATTACAAATACTTAACCTTGAATACACAAACAACTACTGCCTAATGTCAGTTGTGGAAAGAATATTAATCTTGTCCAAACATTTCTAACCTTTAAATTCTGGGCACACTCCATTTTACTGAGTGTACTGGTAAACTGAAAGGAAACTTAAAATAAGCTTCTTTCAGCTATTGTTTCTGAACTTTACCTAATATGTTGTTTTATTAAAAGAATTTTGTTTGTCATTGAAATATTTGGGCATGCATATAGTATAAAAATGCAGGCATTATAGTTGTGGCTTACAAATGTTTCTGAAGCTATTAAAGTAAAAAAGTAAATTTTGTATACTAAACCTGTAGTGTCAGACTGGAGAGAGCTTAAGCTTATTAAAGGAATATAATGTTTTTACAAGTACCTTGTTCTTAGTTAAACTGTGGCCAGCTGATTATTGTTTAAAATTAGTTAGTACTTCATTTTTGAAGTGAGCAGCTTGCTTACCCAGCTTTCTGAAGATTATTAAAATTTCTTAGAATAGTACTGTTTAGAAACTTTTTTGTTATGCTAATTCATAGTTACAACTACTGCTCAATAATAGAGTACAATGTGTTTGAAAACAGATAACAAACGTTTGATCACAAATGCCTGACCCGTGTTCAATGAGATTCAGGCTGCCTTCTTAAAAAGAGAAAGAAAGCTTTTAATTCCAGTTCTGTAAATTGTGGGTTTGGTTGGTTGGTTTCATGTGGGGTTTTTTGAGTATTTGAGGCAGTTTTTTCCTTTGGGGTATTCTGTGTTTTGGTTTGGGTGGGGGAGTTTAGTTTATTTCAGGAGGGTTTGCTTGTTTAAAGGAAAAAATACCTTAAATATATTCTAGATTTTTTTTTCTTTTTTTCATTTGAATGATACCTTGAAAATATTTAGAAGAGGTGTGATATGTTCTGGCAAGACTAATGATTGGTTGGTTAATGACCAGTGAAAGAAATTATTAAAACAGTGCCTAGTAAAGTCAAGTACATAAATAGGAAATTTGCTGCACAATAAATATTAAGTAATTTGATGAGAGTATTGCCTTTATTCTATACTCAAATGTTTCTTGTATCATGATAGAGAAAATGCCACTGTGGTGTATAATCCTCTGCCTAGTAAGTGTCATTAAGTAATGAGCCTAAAAATGGTAAGGCTTAAAAACCAGGGAGTTCAATGCATACCATATCAGGATCATCAGAATACAGTAACAATAATTTACTATGAGGGAGTTGATAATATACATTTTAAAGGAAACTTGGTAGAATTCTGTTCTGCTCTCATTCAGAGCTACTCTAAGAACTAGACTGACAGATTCCTAGAGCCTGTAGAATACAGCTTCTATCTATTTGCCAGATTGTCTTGGAAGAGATCCATTTCTATCCTATTATGTTCATTTTATTCAGTCAAAATTATTAAATATGAAGCAATAAATTTCCTACCTAGTAATTTCTGTGGGTATTGAGTGGTTTGGTTTTTTTGTTTTGTACAGTTTGTTGACATTTGTTATATGACTGAAACAAGTTTCTGAGTTAACTGTACTTATGTTGTAAATACCTCCTTTCAGATGTTCGGTTGCTGCTTAATAATGACAATCTTCTCAGGGAAGGAGCAGCCCAGTAAGTACCAGATGTCACCTCAGTTGCATAAAAGCAAGATGTTTTTTGAGTAGAACTTGCATGATCAGTAAGTGTTTCATTTAAAGATGTGTGCTTGGCAAGTAAAACCCTATGGTGTGTGTTGGGCATCTTTGATCAAGATTAAATTCTTGGCAGAGGAGAGATTTGTATTGTATGATGATTAGAGTAACTTTATTTTCTGTTTCATGGTAGATGTTACTTGAACATCTGTAAGATAATGCATCCTTGGACCCTACTTCTGTATCAGAACATTATAACTACTGTACTTTCATGGCAAAATTAATTTCATCTGTAAGAGCGGGGATATGTAGCTTAGTAGGTTGGATCCCTGTGGAATTTAAATTTTATCTGTTCCTCCAGTTTCTATGGGTTACTGTAAAGCTTAGATGTTTGTCTATATCAGGTTA
>VXBU01002272.1:625-49600 GCA_013400315.1 Bombycilla garrulus
GAAGATGCCATTGACCTAAAAGTAACCAATTCATCCCCACAAAGAAAGAATTTATAATTTAGAATTTAAAAAAAAAATCACATCCACTTAAATGTTTAGAAATCAGTTATTTTTAAACAAACCCAAAATGTTGTAAATTAATAGGCATATAGCTTATATTAGTAGTAGGTAGGAATGAAAACCAAATTAAAATATATCCCATTTAACTCTCTAATCCACTCTCACAGAAGCAGTGCAATATTAAAAAAGTTTGCCTGTTTAATACTATTTACTAGAATGACTTGCCGTTCCTGAAGCACTGTCTTCATTACAATCCACTATAAAGATGTCAGTGTCCTGTCTTCAGTACATATGCATTAACTTATGTCAGGCAGACCATATTCAGAAATATAGCTTGCTAACAGTATTTTGAAGGTACAGAGTAGAATTACATAGTATTAATCTACCTAAAAAGTCTCATTGATGCAAACTTTCATATGGTTTGCATTTGACTTATGTAAAACATTTACCAAAATTCAGTAATCATCTTATTGAGGTAGTGCATTAAGAAGCACTTTACTTATAAGAATGATACCTATTTAAGTTATTTATTACAATTAAGCCACAGAAACTCAGGACCTCCTTAAAATAATGCCATGTCAAGAAAAAAAAGGTTCACAAAAAACCAGAAGCACAAGTACTGATGCCTCTGTTGATGCAAACCTCACACTGAGAAGTTTGTGCTGCTCCTTAAACAGCTTACAGAACATAGCTTGATCTTGGTGTAGATAATGTTACTAACAGTTTAATCCACCATTATGAATCTAAGGCCTTAAAAATATGGCCCACATTTTGTTATTCTTTTCTTTTTCCCTCTTCTTAGGAATACACAAACTTACTGGAAGGAAAATATCTGTGTATATCTAATATCTATTATTCTAAACAGAAGAGGTTCCATTTCAAAACAATCAAGATATTTTTTGTGTTAGCCTAATCTCAGAATTGAATATTTTTTCAGTTATTTAACTAAACATATAGAGGTACATATTTGCTGTTATGACAATATTGTTCTTTAATAAGTTTTGCTGATATTTATTCCCAATATATTTATGAAGAGCAATCACATCTCCTCTACCCACTTACTTTCTTAAGGCTCTGAGATAGCCATAGCAGTGGCTTAAAACCAGAAGACAGGAATAGTTACCATCTGCTCCACCCTTCTGATGGGCACTAAAGCCTTCAGGGCAGGTTTAGATGACATTCCTATGAAAGAGCTCTGGTATTGTTGCAGACTTCACCTGGGTGTATTAAAGTAAAAGAATTCCAGTTTTGGTTTACCCTAATATACAAAGCAGAGGTTAACAAAGCGATTCAAAAGAAGCTTCAATTATTCATGTCTTGAGGATAGTAACAACTTCTGCCATCCAATTTTAGCTTGCCACTACATGTCTCTCAAAACCTTAAGTCTGAATAAGCAAAGCCCTTTAAGTCTTCTCTTCCACAGCTAAGTCTATAGTCCATGGTTATTAAACAGCTTTTTCTTAATGTTTAAAAGTAAGCTTAATTCTTCCTGAAAATGGTTGACTAGAATAACAGAATGATTTTTCAGAGGAAATCTCAAGAATGACTTCTAAATGACCTGACTTTGTCTGTTTCTCTCACAGCAGCACCCAAATTGATGCAGCCTTACATTGCAAAAATAAATTTTATTGTGTCACTAGTGATGTTAGTAACTCTTGCCTAATTTATTAAATTCTTCTATTTTAATATTTCTACCATCCATATCATTATTTCTTAACTGAATTTACAACTTGTTCTTGTTTTGTTTTAACTCCTGAAGTCTAGAATATTTTCTAGTCCTTCATCTAATACAGTCTAATTCTCACACAAATTCATGATGTTTATCATATTTGTTCCATAATGAAGTTTCCTTATTACATTTGCATTAATTTTACATGAAAATATAAAGCAAAAATGTACTTAAAACTGATTCTTGACTCAAGTAATTTCTTATAATTCTTACCTTTGCAAGAAAACAAATTATCATCACATTTATGTGAATTTCTTACATAATTTTTGATTCCTTTAGTAGTACCCATCTTCATCAGGTGCATAAATAATTTCCCAGGTGACACAGTATCAACTGATTGCTGAAGTCCAAGGAGAGAGATTACTAAATTCTCTTTGTCTAGAAAATTGGTTATATTTTCAAAGGAAGCTATCAGATTAGTTTGTATGAACCCTTTTCAGGAAAGATATTTTCAATTTTCATGCTATATTCCATTGTTCTTTATGTCAGTAACTTAATTTTTTTTCATATAAACTCTGCTCTATTGTCTGATAAAAGATGAGGTCACACTTTTAGACCCTTATCCCTTCTTTTCCATCTTCTCCACTACTTAAATATAAATACTGTATTTGCTATTCTCCAAAAAGAGTACCTTTTTTTTTTTTCTAACAGATTTATTTAAAAGAAGATGTGGCATGCTTTGCTCTATATCTCTCAGAATTCTGTGATAACACTTATCTGGTCCTGCTTGACTTACGTACATCAGACCCCTGGTTTTGCTTTTATCTCAGATGCTTCCAGTTTTTGCCTCCCATGTACATCTCTATCACGTCTACATAACCTTTCACTTCCAAGTGTAATCATTGTCTTGATTCTCTCCCTTCCTCTTATAGCTTAATAAAGCTTTCTTTTAATCATCCCTTTAATGTCTACCCCAGTTAACATTTGTCAGCACTTTATCCTGATGGTGACCACACCCCTACAATGCACAGCTCTGACTATCTGACTTCCTGTTTCCCTCCTTTTCCCACTCATTGCAATTTCCGGATCTTGTAATTTATTCCATCAAAAAAAACCAAAAATCTTCTCATGCATTTACAGGGCATAGACTTCTGTGCAGCTGAGACTCTGAGAAGGAATTTCAGATATTTCGGTTCACAGACAAGTATAAAGAATATTTCTGCATCAAAATCCTCACTTTGCTCCTATGTGTCAGTGTATATAAAATCATTGTCTACCCCTACTACTGAAGGCCAGTGCTAAAAAGCATAAGCTATATTGATTGAACACAGGACTTACTTTGTCCCAGAATTTTTCTGCCTAGAGGCAAAATGTCTGTATTTTCTATAAATGATCCTTTGTCACTTCAAAAAAAGTATTATATTTATTTATAATTTCTCTAGCCATCATACTGTACTCATCAAGACAGAAAGAAAATTAAGGATAGCGAGACTTTGGTGTCTAATGTATAAAAAAGCTGAGATAAAGGACAAATATGTTTTTTTTTAATGTAATTTTATTTTTAGAGGCATTAATACTTGGTTATTTTAAAGGAGACTTTTTAATCATTGCCTAATATATAATCAACACAGAATGGTAGTTGTCAATTAAATTCGTTGCTTACTAAGGTTTCCATTTGCTCATACGAGGCCAGAAAGGACTTTTAGTGAAATGTTTATGGGAGGCAGAAGAATTACTCAAGGAATTACATACTTTATAGATATATTTAAAACAGATCACTGTGATGTGGTAGAAATAGAAAGCTGATACATTTATTATTTACTTTGTTAAGTCTTACTTTTCATGTCATGGGCACAACACACTTCACAGGAAAGCTATGTACTTCAGGCCTTTGGAGACACTGGTCCAGTAATCCCTGTTCCACACAGACACTCCTACCTGGGCTACAACAGACTTAAGGGGCTACTCTTGCCCCACCACCACTGCTCAGCCCCCTGTTTGCCCTTGATTGAGAGAGGCATTTATTCTCCTCTCTAGTCAAAATGCACTAATGCACGTGTGAAGCAGAGACCTGCCACTCCTTCTTGGGTGAATAAAACTCCATCCATCAGGCACCAAAGAAAATTATCCCAAAGGCACAGTAGGGCTCTAAAGGTAGAGACTTACACAGCAGCCAAAACTAAAAGAAAAAGTTATGGAAAGCAGGGAGAGTGAAAGATGTAGGGGGGAGGGGGGTGGTTTAACTGTTCTAGACAGTATCCTTACCGAGGAAATGACAAATCTACCAGCCTTTATGTCAAATTCCAAAGTACAAGTATTTATCAGTCCCACCTAGAAAACTCACTGATCACAGCAACACCTCTCTTGGTAGGAGTAGCTTCAGTAAAACAAACAAACAAACAAACAAAAACAAACAAAAAACCAATCAACCACTTTTACCAGCCATTGAAAAGAACCAGCCATTTGAAAAGAAATATCACAACAGGCATAGGCTGAACCCACTGTTTGAACAGATCACAGAAAATTTGGATGTAAAATACAGGTTCAAAAAGCTATATTAAAGGAGAGTATTGTTCAATAAACAAGACATAAAATCAGGCTTCCAGAATCTCTCTTAAGTGTACCTCCAAGTAATGAAGAAAAGAATTTTAAAATGTACCAATTCTCAGTTAGTCCGTACATTCATATAAATAATCACTTATGTTATGAAAGCATCAGAATGATAAACTAAGTTTATAAAGAATAGAGCTATTCTTAGAAGCTGTGTTATATGTATGCAAAACACTAAATTGTTGTAACAATACCATAAACCTGTCTGTATTGTCAACTGTTCACTTTCCTAAAATTAAGTTCAAAGCAAGAAGAGATTTTTTATGTCTACGCCTTCCCTTTCAAAGGAAACATACTTTCCATGCTTCTAAACCGCTTGCTACTTTTGAAGTCCTTTATCAAGGAGAAGTATGGTGTTTCTTGACAAATAAGAACTTATTTTATAGTATGTCTCATGAGTACACTATGGTAGGTTGGTTTAACTGAAGTCTGTCAAATTATAAGGTTTTTTTTACACTTTGTAAATAATTGCTTTTTCTTCTCTATTCACTTTTTGTTAATGGAAACTGAAGAAGTTATTTCTATCTTTAATATGCGATGTAGAATGAAGAATGAAGTTAATGATGTTACCTTTAATTTCTCAGACACGCTTTTAAATTAAACCCAAAATGACCAGAATTAAACTAGATTTGACAATGGTTATATACATGAAATAATGTATATAATTATTGTACCAAAATTAGTCTGTCATGCTAAGAGTTCACATGTAAAATATCTGAACAGTGGAAAGAAACAAATGTTGCATTCAAATATTTGTAAGATCAGTTGATTTACTTCACACTAGATTGCAATCTGGTGATTCGAACATAGCATGGTTTACACACTTACAGATTTGAGGTAACAATCCTTTTGCTCATAAATTCCTCATGGCCAATTAATATATGTACAGAATTTGATATGTATGTATGAATATATGTGCACAGGAGTACTAAATTAACACTATAAACTGGTTTCGTTTAGCTTTTAGGGTTGGGTTTTTTCTCATATTTGATCAAAAATTTAAATAAAAATCTTTTTCCAGTGAAGTAGCAAATTTTTTATTGTAAGACCCTGAATCAGTTCTAATTGTGCCTCCACTTCTTTTGTATTAAATAAAATCTAATATGCAGAGAGAAAAGGCTTTTCTCTGTCCAGGTAAATTACAGAAGGATAGTCCAGTTTATTTTTACATGGCTGCCCCTCTCAGACTCAGGAGAAAGACACGTTAAAATGGCTGCCCCATATCTTGGAGAGGGATGAACAACAAAAGATAATTTTACAGTTAAGTTTCAGGAGACACAAGTACACCAATTAAACTGTGCCTAGCCTGGCTGGCAAACAGAGTACCCCAGTGTCCTAGGTTACAATGTAACATATTTCAGAAGGTCTGTATTTTATCTCCATCTTCATGAACTGTTAAAATTAGGAGGGGCAGTGTTTTCCTTACCTCCTCCCCCGGACCATCTCCTGTTAATGGGCCATTAACACCTTGCCCTATAAGTCATAAATAACTCCCTCCGGGAGCCATTTCCTGTTTAATGGGCAATTGTGAGGACCCACCACATGACTCAGAGAATTACATCATCCCATTGTGAGAAGCTCTGCCCAGGGGGAGGAGCCAAGCATTCCCACCTGGATATAATCTGGGCATTTGGACAGAACAGGCATCTGCCTTCTACTGGATTCCCAGAGGAGCAGCCTCCTCTCCCACTGGATTCCCAGAGGAAGGACCAGACCCTTCAACATCACCACTGGACCATTGGAGGAAAACTTCGCCCTTCTACAGGATTTCTGCTTCAGCAGAACCATCTGTTACTCCAGGAGGACTACTGGAGCCACCATTCAAACCGGACTGCTACCAACACCCTGACTGACAGGGTGTCAGGTTGTATTCTGTCAGGGTTTGTCTTTTTGTTTAATACTGCATCTTGTTCTAATTTTCCTATTAGGTTGAAGTTTGTTGGTTTTTGTTTTACTTATACATATTAAAGAACTGTTATTCTTATCCTAATAGCTTTGCCTGAGAGCCCCTTTTAACCCTTTTAATAATTTCGAGGGAGGGGGTTTGCATTTCTTTTTTTTCCTGTTCTAAAGAAGCTCCTGCCCTGCTTGGCAGGCACCTGTCTTTCAAAACCCAGACACCCAGCCAAGACTGATAGGTTACAGTTCTAGATATCTACTTGTGGGGGTTACTGTTTCAAATGGAAGGATGTCTCAGAAATTAAAAAATGAGTGTATACTTCATCTATATTTTAATTGGTTTTCTGCGTCACTATAGAACATTTTACAAATGAAAGGCCTCTCTCTATCTTTCTTCAAATAGCAAGACTCCTGATCTGGTTTCACCTTAAAATTTGCATAACCTTTTCCCTGATGCCTTTTCACTAGTTATTTCTTGTAACTTGAGTCCTCCTTTGGATGCCCACAAACAGATTTTTTTTGAGAAATTTCTAAATAATGACTTAGCTTCTTCAAGAAATTGAGAGACCTGAACACACATTTTCTTAAAGACTTAATGTAACATATCTGAGGGGAAAAACATTAATGCTTTACCCAGCTTCTGGCTTTCCTAGAAATAAATAAATGCACAGTGTGGGTCCATAAACACCCTTTGCTTTGTAGGATGAAAAACACTTAAGTTCTTTCTGTGTATCAGGCAGGAACTTGAGAGATCCAAGGCTGTAGACCTTTTGTTTGGATCTCCTTCACTTAAAATAATGCAAATACATTTTGTGATATTGTAGAGGGGACTTAAAAGAAGGAAAATGTCTTGACAGGTTTTAGTATTGTACAATAGCTAAGCTGTGTTGCAGCAGATTGCCAAGTAATACCAATTCATTGCAGAACGCAAAGAAAAGAGCAGCAGCATGAACTCTGGTGTCTCCTTGTCAGTATCTGCACAGACTGTGTGTAGCAGACACGGTTCTTACTTTATAGATAGGGAGTTCCACTCTCAGCTTCAAATCTCAGTAAAGTCTTTCTGCAAATTATTTATTTTGAGTTAAATGTGAAGAGAGTGTACATTTGCAGCAAGTTTTATGCCACATCTAAAAGCAGCAGAAGAGAAACATACACTGGACATACTAGGATGAACAAGAATTTCATCACGAGCATTTATATCTGCTCAAGTGGACGGCCATGCTCAATAAACGTTCTCCCCTGTCCTATTTTAAGGACCATATTTACAAAACCTGTCTTTGTAGATGCTTCCTAATATTCAAAACGATTGAAACAACCAGGCTAGATCAACTTCTTGATTCATGATCCACAGAAGTGCAGCAGGAACACATGAAAATGAGTGTTTAGAAAACCAGATCTGACAAAAATATTCTTCTGAAGTTACTTACAAAATATAACTCTGAAGAATATAAGACTTCATTTCAGTTTCATTTTAACAATTTTGCATAGATTATCTCAATGTAACTATGTTTTGTGAAGTCCTGTTATGATTCAAAACTATTTAAGGATAACAATTACACCAGAAGAATTAGGCTACCCACAGAGTGTTTCACACTTAATGTTATTGTTTACCATATCCTTATAAAGTGAGAGGAGGGAAGGAAAAAATAAAAGGAACTAAAAAGGTGTTGCATCTTCAATGAGTGCAGACATTTCATTTTAGATCTACTTGATTTACTCAATTTGTTTTAAGAATGAAAAGCAATCTTTGACAAAACTGTAATCTTTAAAATATGGTGATATTTCATGCTCTCCCTTCTGCACTATTTAGATTGCTGGGAACTGAAATACTTCCAGCAGTCACTGTGTCCAATTTTTCAGAGCTGTCACTTTCTAGAAAATCTGCTTAAGCAAAATACTTATGTTAGAAAACAGAGCAAACATATAATACAAAATACATTTTATATTTCTTTGCAGGACAACTGGTATTCAAACACAAAACATAATGTGTAAACATCTGTAATTAGAGTCCTATATACTCTTCTAAACAGTAAATCTGATTAATTTCCAAGGATGATACAATTAGCTCACTTTTCTTGACTTAGCTGATTTTCTTTTTTTCAAAATAATTATAATCAATGATATAAAATAAATTTTAAAAAAATCAAAAAGCTATTTCCAAAGAAAATACTGCAGGACATTAAAACGAAAAAAAACAAAACACTTCATCTGAAAGAAGACCAGAAGATGCTCAGTTTTAACCCTCTGTGGTTCACATGCTCTTTTGGTCTGTATTTGATGCCCTGCAAGGTAACATAAAACTGGAACAACTTTACACTTAGGTGTCTTTAGCGTCCAATATAAAGAGAACAGCCATTACCTGAAATGTAAACAAATACTATATGCTGCTAAAAACTGCACTAAAAATTGTTGAGATCTTTACCTAAGACAGATTACATTTTGCAAAATGTAAGAAGAAAAACAATAAGGAAAAAAACAAACGAAACACAGTATAAAATAAAATCTTTCTTTCAAGAATGAATTTTAAGCTCTGGATGCCAAAAATTTCACGAATAAAAAAATACAGAATGGTAGTGGCTCTTACAAAGCAGTATTTTTTTTTTTTATTTTAAAAATATTTTCTGATTTTATTAATTTAATTATACAAAATCTTATTAATGTTTGAAGTTTGCATATGAAGAACTTTGTAAAACTAATGTTACTCCTACTGCTTTAGAAACCCTTTCATGTTACAGGAAAGTCAGTGCTTCTTACTGTGTACAGTTCAAATCCCAATACTCTGATGGTCCGTTAACACCACACATGTCACCCTTTTGCACCACAGAATCAATACACTAGAATGTCATGGCACCCTGATGAGCCACAAAGCCTCTATATGCATTTATTAGACAAAGAATTTGTATTACTTCAGGGAAGAAATGTGTCAAGTTAAGATCAATTTAAAGTTTCTTATTAAGAAGGAAATAGTTTTAGGTAAATAAATAATTGTTTCTCAAGTTTCACTCAATCAAACATAGAAAGTAAACAAAGAAGTTAAAAGTCATTTAGACATCCTCTTCTGAATAAGGACACTTGTATGTGCACACTGCTCTAAATTCTACTCCTCATTTTTAAGATTTTTGACAGCTCTTTCCCAACCAGATCATCACCTGTTCTGGCATGTGTTTATATTCAATTTTCTTGTTTATGATGTTATAATGGTTTAGTCCTGTGTCCCCCCATGTTCCTGCTCCAAATGGTTCCTCCCCTGATTGAATCCCCCCCCCAACAGCTGTCCCTCAATGTATCCTCTCCCTTAGTTCCAGCTCCTTCCCTGCCTGTCATTCTAACCCTACCCCTTACTCTTGAACTTTCCTTGCCAGTCTCATCCTGAACCAATCCCTAATCATAACACCTGCTGGGGATTCCCCTAATCTTGGATGCCCCCTTGGTCCATGTGACCTACTCCTTCCTCCCCCTCTACCCTAACTGGCCCTAGAGTTATAAAAAAATCACCTCATTCCTCCCCCAGAAATTCCCAATTGGTCTCTTGTTTGTGTCCTCCCGTCGGGTTTTGGTCGTATTTAATCCCGTGCACAGAGGTACTAGCACCTTCTCCTGCTGTGATCTTGCAAGTTTAATAAGCCCACGTTGTTGAAACCCCGCAGCAGAGCTCTCATCCTTCTCCTTTATCCGAGTCCTGACTCTACACTATTGAGCAAAAGACTCATAAGGTTCTGCCCTCAGTAATCCCCACACTGAGGCCGTTCCTCATGACTGGCATGGCACCGGGGGTCTTTGAGCTAGCCCGGGCTCTGGTGGCCACATCAATCACCCATACAGCCCTTGATGAAATCTTCTTCCAGGATAGGATAAAAATATATGCATAACCTAAATTAAAAAATTTTGTATAATCAAACGATAATATCTCAAATTTTAGGTACAAAAAGCTCTTCTAAAAATTTCTCCATCCATTTTCTCATATGATCATCTGAATATTTGGACTGCTATAAGGCAGACAAGAGAATTTCTTAGTTTTAAAAAATGCAGCACATTTTACAAGGAATTGGAGACAAAGTTATTGACCTTTCTGACAGCAGTGGAAAATTGCAGATGAGACAAACCCATCAGCATCTTGTCACAGATAAATCTTTAAAATATTTTCCAAATCTAAGACAAGAGGTGTTGATGATGTTATTCCACCCTTGGATAAGCGATACATACTGGCCAATCTGAGATTAGTTGTATGATTAACAGAAAAAAAACCAAAAACCAACATTTCTTAAAAATCTCTTTCTCAGCTTCTGTGCAGCTGGCAGAGAGGTGATTACTGTCTAACTTCTGGATTTCAAAGCTATGTACATTTTTACATACACAGAAAGACACACATGCACACCTGATTCCTGTATATCTCCAAAGCCTTGTAAAAAAAAAAATAATAAAAAAAAAATATAGTTCTCAGTACTAACATTTTCATTAAGGTACATTAACTACTTAAGTTCATAAAATAAAATCTTCCTAATCCATATGAAAATGAGTCATTTTTTCAGTTACATAAGTTACATAGCAAATGGCCAGCACAGAATTAGCAAATTCAGACAGGATTCTTACGAACTTTAGTGTTGTATTAATTCATTACAATATGCTTTAGTATACAACAAAATACTGCTTTAAAAATGGGATTCTTCAGTACTTTTTATAAATATGACTCTTCAACTGATTTATATACGTGAATAAATATATCAGCATCAAGTTGCAATAAACACTTGCATGTAAAAATGTACATGTAAAATATTTAATGTGTTTCTAAGGAAGTAGTATAGGCCATGTTGCTAAAAGGTAACTGGTACCTTTTTTTCTTTGAAGAAATGTAAACTAAAACCTATTCCATCTCATTAAATATTTCTTTATACTGACATAACATGCTGTGATAGAATGACTGTGTGCCGTACCATCAGCCCAACTGCTGGCTATCTTGCATAGTACTAACTAAATTTAGAGGATTATCAGTATGGTTTTCAATTAATAAATTAGTGGCCATAAACACAAAGAAAAAACCCTCAAAAGAGATAATGCTGTAGCTTTTCTGTGTGAAATCATTGCATTCGATCTCAGAGGCTGTTTTCATACAGGTGCTGCTCTCCTTTTCCCTCAATCAATGACATCTGGAACACGAAAAATCTAAAAAAATCCCAACAACAAAAAGCCAACGACAAAAAAAAAAAAAATAGAGCTGAATATTGTTTCTACATGCTGCAATAGAACCTGAAAATTTCAAATGACTTTGCAAATATTCCCCAGAATAATGGGTTTTAGCAATAAGTAATGCAAATTTCATATTGTGAAGAAAGAAAAAGGGAAAAAATTAGAAAAAATAGGAAAATTCCTGAGAATATGAATATCCATGTTTTGTCTCTTGTAGAGCATTCCCTGCACAAGATTCTTACTAATGCTACTTTACCTGGATGTGTTAATATTTTCTATGGCATCTCTCACCAGGTCATGAGTATCTCTTAGCAGACATTGCTGTGCTTGGCTGTAAGTCTCGGGAGGGCTAGAGTACTTTTGCCAATTAGAAAGAAGCAAGTTGTTTAATTAACACATTCTTTTCATTAATAGTTTAACCCAAAGCTGACAGTCTTCATTGCAAACCAGGAACAAAGAAAGGAACACTAATTAAACACACTGAAGTTTCTAAAGCAAGAGTTTATTTCAGTACCCAAGGGACTTCGAAGAGCACTTGGAATTTCTTATAATTGTCCCACTCACTCTAGAAAAAAACCAAAACAAAACAAAACAAAATTCAAATCAGCCAAAAAAGCACACCCAAAGTCTAAATATTCTGGAAAATTCTGATGGTTTTGATTTCAGTGCCTTTGAACCAGACTAAAATAAAACCGATTTTGACTTCAGAGTAACACAAGTGTAAACTCAAGCCTGGAAAACTGTTTTCAACTCTAACCTGAATTCATTAGATCAGTGCTGTTCAAGCCACTGTGAGCTACTTCTTAGACATTACCTGGGAGTTAAACTGATGCAGAAGAGAGGAAAAGTGATTCCTTGCACTGGCACTAAGTACCAATCAGAGGAATAAACAGAAAAGTCTGTTTTGTGGCTGTAGACTTATTACTTTCTATATTTCTTCAGACTTTGTGCATTTTATTGTACATGTGTGGTGAATAAATTGTCTTAAAATCAGTTGGCAAATCTAAGTAGCAAAGGTTTCCAGCTGGATGTGGGTTTGAACTAAGAGCTTCTGCTGCAAGAAAAAGAGCAGCTTTCCTGGAGACAGATAGAAGTGATCTTTGCTTCAGCTCTCCACCTTACTGCCTGCTCACAGGTACCTACACTGACACCAGAAAAAGCAAAACTGTTTATGAGGCAGCAGCTAACAGCTGCAGTTTACAGCCTGGTATAGTGAGGCCAAAGAGCACTGATTCTTTAATATTTGGGCTTCAGCTTGCACTGACCCAATAACTGCTGCATGAGCAATTCCTCTGCTCAGGAGCAACAGAGTGATAGACAGAGGTGGTGTCACAAAGTTAGACATTCATGCCCATTAACCAGACCTCTATGGTGGACTGGGTATGAAGTAACTATAAATGTAATGTGCTTTCAGGAAGCAGAAGCAGTATTACAGTATTTTATTCTCCCTTATACCCAGATGTACTTAGCTTCTAAATTTTCTAGAGTCCAACAGAATGGCAATTCAAAAAAACATGACCAGACTTTGGATACCTGTTAGACCTAAGACTCAGAATACCAGCCATCCAAACTTTCTTCATCTATCTCCCTTTCCATTTTAAGAACATAATATTTCTTTACTATTTTCTATACAATTATATGTTTACTTCATTATTAACCAGAAAATAAGGAAAACAGTTCTTTTTTTCATTTGACCAAACCTATGTAGTTGCTTGTTCAAACATATATTCAGATACTAAATTCAAGACTTTTGTGATAATGCCAAGGAATTATTTTTTAGATTCAGACAGACCCAAAGTTCTACGGGTCTATGCCAGTAACAGACCAAATCCTGTGGATTACTGTCACAGACAAATGAGAAATAAATAAGTTTGCAATATGAAAATTGAGCTACTCTTTTTATGCAGTAATGGATCAGAATTTAGTGTACAAAATAGATTTTAAAATATTTGTTTTGTAAAGCTTGTTTATGAATACATTATTAAATTTATGCAGGAGTATTTATTTATAGTTTCTTTTATAATGCTAGTATTTTGGAAAAACTGTTGATAATATCAGAGACAATATCTCAGTTCAGTGTTTCTAGACACAAAAAGTCTGCCATCTAATACTGCCCATATTAGAAAAAAAGCTCCAAGGAATCACAGTACTAAGCCCACTGTCAACTACATTCAATCACAGTATGCCTAGAGATCTAAAAGTATACTAAAATCCACTGACCCAAAGATTTCACAGTTTCTTGTTTCACGATTCAGTGGAAAGGGTATGAATGAACAAGTGAGAGAAGAACAAATAGAAGTGAATCAGGACATGCTCTGGAACTCTAACAGGCAGCTGGACTCCAGACAGGAGTCTGCACTTGCTTCTTTTTCATCTCTAAGGAACAGTTCCATCATACTGAACTGCTTCAACTAACAAAAGAAGCAATTTTTTACATCCCCAGACTGAAAATTTAAGGTATTACCAGTTCCATACAGAAAATACTTTAAAATTTAATCCTTTTTTCAGGCTGTGCTCCAAAATACTTTTTTTTAAAAATATATAAATAAAGTTTTTAAAATAAAATACAATATACAGAAAATATTCACCATGAGATTCCCTTCAATAAAATCTTACGTAGATGGGATACACAGCAGCCGACTAGTACAGCCCTCTGGAGTAAACATTTCTTCCTCCAACTCTGAATACTTTTCCTTTTCTAATTCTCTCATCCTAACAATTAACATGGATCTGATCTAGCCTGCAGGAGTTATCTTTGGAGGCATTAATCACCCACTGTTCTTCACTGATTGTAGTGAGAATTATCTTTATTCATCTGTCTGAAAAGCAAGCTTTTAGTGATCTAGCATAATGCAACTTTATTTTATAAACTTTTTTTCTGACTAGTAATTTTGACATTTTAATTTAAATTCTATTTCCTTGATTATCTTTTACTTTGATATTTATATTATGCTCAAATGAAAAAAAGTTAATAAATGATGTCAATATATCAAATAACTTTTTTTTTCCTAAATAGCTATTCTTCTGGTATTTTAATACGTTCTAGTTGTTGGTAATTTTATTTAAACTGCTTTCACTCATCTACAAACATTACACTTTAATAACAGTTTTAAAGGAGTTGTCCAATCAAGTGGAGTAAAAATAAAGGTAATTATCCTATGGACTCATCTAAATATGAGAAAAAAGGTGGAAAAAGTAAGTGAAAATTGTCATTGTGAAAAAATATGAGGAAATCTCTGCACATTTTCTTCTTTATGAAACAAAGATAATATTTTTTTCTATTTCTTTGAACAAATCTTAGACATGTTGTTTCAGTAGATCATGAAATGCGAAATACAGAAGCATAGTTTCATTTACTCAAAGAATAACAAAAAAGTATCGGAGGACACCTATGCAGCATTTTTGAAAGCTGCTTTTAAATCACATTTTATTAGTGGAATTTAAAAATCAAGTATATTAAATTAAAAAAATTTCTACTGTTGAACTTAAAAAATCAAAGCCATGTTTTTCCAAAGGTTAGTGTCATTTTGAAAAAAAAATATCTATTTTGAAAACTACTTTTCAAACACATATCAACATGAATTAAGACCTCATTTTGGCAAGGGGTTCAGCTGAGTCATAAGAGCTATATACTGATATCGTGATCACATATGTATGTATCCACAAGACTGAGCTCTCTCCAAAGTATGGTTCTCTTCTCTCTTGAAACAGATATTACTTTCCCTTTTCTTTTTCTCCTTCAGCCACTTCCTGCTCAAAAGATTTGTAAATAACAAAGGCTGACAATGGAATAAATGGCAAAGCAAAAATTATGTGGAAACCAAACAGCAAAACTCCTTCTTGTTCCCCTTTCCTCTATCAGCTAAGAACTGAACAGACTGTAAATGCATTAAGATCTCTCTCTGAACCCAATGAAAATTTTCTCAGGGAAGGAGAGGAAAAAGAATAAATAAAATATAATGTCTCCTTCAGGAATTACCACAGTCTAGAATCATAAAGTCCATGGGCATAACCCATGAACAAATCAATCCATTCTTTGTAGCTTCCAGTACAAGAACTCAAACTTGAAAGGAAGTGTTGTGTTAACCAAGGTAATAGCAGTGACGTGCCTACCTCCACGGCAAGAAGAAACTAAAATTGCTACAGCCCATTTACTTCACTCCTGCTCTCCTAACTTTAGAAGAGAAGCAATGCACATGGATTTAATTAGCAAGTCCAGACCACTGGATTAATGACTGATACATAAAATGCACTATCAGCTATTGTATACAGAGTTAGTGTTTTGACATTAGAAGAACTCAAATTAACTCATACAACAAACAAACAAAATAAGAGTTTGAAGCAGCAGGAAAACATATGACTGAACTAATAATCAATAAAAATAGACTTTATAGCAGTAGCAAGTATTTTGGCCTGTAGGATCAGGTCAGTGTCCCTGTGACTGCCAAGCTTGGCAGCAGTTCCATAGTTTTGTCTGTGATTTACAGGTAAGCTTACGCAGCAGGGCCCAGTGAGATTTGATCGTGTAGGTAATGGAAGGAGCTTAGTTCCAGTGTTAACCAACTGATTAGCAGTGGGCAACAGTGGGCTGTGGGCAACTACAAAAACACTGAACTCTTATTTTTACAGGGGTTTTATTTGCAGTTCATTCTGAATTCCACACTGCCATTACTATCTAAACAAACTGGCTATGTTGCTATATCCCCATTTATGGTATGACAACAATATAATCAATGTATTCAGTATCTAATAATTGTCTCAGTGTCTGGTATTTAGTGTGTTTTTAAACCATACTATTTTAAATGTAATACACACATTTTTTTAAAAAACATTCAGATCTTCACTTGACTAGAAATAAAAATACAAAAATACAAAACTTTCATTCTTTGCTAAGAGGTGTTTTGATTTTGATTTTCTAGGAGTTGTACTTGCTTAATTTATTTTGGTTAATGACCATTCTTTGTAAGTAGGTCAGTTTATTCAAAGACTGTCTGATCTAAAGCCAGAATTGAAAGAATCCTTAGTGACTGAAAGAGGATATAGACTAGAGGTTCAATGTTAACTTGCCCAGATAAAATGACCACAGTATTAATGTTCTCCGTGGCATTGATATTCACTTAGTTGAAAAAAAATGCCACTTGGTAGCTATCCACGTTTTGCTGGCAGGAAAAGGTGAAACTGCAAATGAGATGCTATAGGAATATTTCTTACATTTAATCTTGAATAATGGTTATACTCTTAATGGTGGAAACTGTGGATGACCCAAAACAGGAAAAGGCACCAGGAAGAAAGTAGGATTTTAATTCAAATGACCTTGACAAATCCACAGACTATAGTAGAACTGTAGCACTGAAAAAGGGAAAAAAAACCACAAATACATAACAAGTTACATTTTATGCTGCCTCACAGACAGGAGTTGTTCCAATGGAACAAGCAATAGAGCAGAATGACAATGAAAATTAGGCCAAGATGTGTAGCAAAGAGTCAAACACTGGGAATGCAGGAAAAGGAAGGGTAGTACATAGGTAGTACAATAGAAAATGAGAAATCCATTTTCTATTCAGAAATTATAAGACAGTTATCAGTTACAATAAAAAGCATTGCTCAGCACTATAATTTTTCTTACTGTATTGGCATCTGCTCTCAGATATGTTGACAGGTAAGAAGGAACCCAGAGGATCACAACAGTTAGAAGCTTGTGAAACATAAACTGTCCTTCTTGATACAACCTTATCAAAACATAACTAAACACTAATAAGATTGTCCTAATTGTTATAAAAGGACAAAGAAGAATTTTTTCTATGTACATTAAGGAGAGGTAAAAGTGAAACTACCTTACCCTGGTTTCCACATTACCATTTCAGTAGGCTGATTTAGGCATTTATTGCCTTCTTCATTCTCCATTCTCTGACTCTCCTTTTTGCCTCATGTTTGTTGAATGCTTCCTATTTCACACTTTTTTTTCTCTCAGTGAAATGTTTTCATTAAACAATTTTTGTTTGTTGTAAGCACTTAAAGAATATTAAAAAATAAAACAAGAGAAGTGACCTCCAGATAGTAAGAAGGCTTGAGCAGCTTAGGGACAGAGGTGAAGCACTCTTAAGCAGCACAAAAAAATCACAACAGCAGTAGCAAAGCTTTTAGGAAAAAAATACAGTTAGAAATTCTATTACACTCTGCCTAAATAGCAGTGAATGTTCCTTTTTTAAAAGATTTTAAAGAATTTAGATGCAAGATATCTACACTACACCACTAATGCTATTGCAAGTTTTGTACTCTTGGAAAAAATAATATGCTAGGTAGCATCAAAGTTTCCTGTGGCTCTCTTGCTCATTCTGAGTTTCTAAGTTTGTGGTCAAAGCAAAGTAGAAACTGTATTTAAAGCAGCATCAATTACCTTATATTAAATTTATGAAAAAGTAGAGCCAAAACACTTAATGAAGAAACATTTATGAGGAAATCAAATGTCAAAAGACACCATTCAGAATGTGCTTAGCATATACCCTTTTAGCCTTTTCCCCTTGCTCCTTTTAAGTAGTGTAAACATTAAAAAAATGGATTTTTATGGCTTCTCACTTGTGAGTTTTGTAAAGTTATTGGTTTAATAGATAAATCTCCCATAGGTAATAGTTATAGCCTGGGGGAACTTATTCCAACTATGTATTTTGTATTACCACTCTTCCAATACAGATCTCTATTTACTCTATCAGTCCTGTGGTTTGCTGTCATGATCTTCAGACAGCTGTTTTGTTTGGAAATCTGTTCCACAAATTTATCTGATGTTGTAACATGCCATTTAGGAACATTTGAAGAAAAAGAAGTTCTTTCACATCCCTTCTCCAAAAAGCCTGACTGGATCATTGCTTTTACAATTAGAGGACTCAAAATAAACGTGGATAAGTAAGCTTCCAAAAACAGGCATTGCAGTCATCTAGCATACTTTTAAATTTAAAAACTTCAAATATACTTTCAAATTTCTCAGAACTATTAAAAAAAAAAGAACATTTAGCATGAAACTCAGTTAAAATCCAATCCCTTACATTCCAAATCTCTACCACAGGATGACAATTAAGTGTGCTGTTCTGGGCCAGGAGGTTACTGCCCCCTGTTTTTACCAGCTGCTTCTCCGCATTATGTCCTGTTAGAGGTAAGAAGCTTTTCACATCTGACAGGAGAACCATATGTGCACATACTTTTCAACTCAATTCTGTCAAAATGGTTTTCTTTAAAAAAAAAAAACAAAANAAAAAAACAACCAAACAAAAATACCTGGTTTGGAAGCGTTTAAGTGGAATTGCTTAAGTGGAATTGCTTGTCTGAATGTGTCCTAAAGGCAGTTTATCTTTAAAGTTCAGTAGCCTCTGTTAACAATGACAAAGAGTGATAATCAACTTCTGCTTCCCAAATGTTTTCCAAGACTCATTCTTTAATGCTCAGGGGCTAAAATATGGAACATCTGAAGGTAAATAAATTGTTCCTCTTCTATTAGATCAAATATTGACATATTTTACAACATATCATGCTGTCTTATGCAGTTAGCTTCATCTGTGATTGTAGACAGCATTGTGACATATTGAGGTGTCATCATGTTGCCTATCCAGACCAGTATATATATCATGCTTTTAGATTTTCTTTATCATTATTCTGCGTGATTGTAACATATTTCTCTGTCCAACTGTGAGTTAGACAGAAGCCTTCAGGAACTCTGTTATAAAAGATTCTATCACTACATTTAATACAATTTGACATAACTTCAGAAACAACTATTTACAGATGTTATTCAGTATAACATAGTAGCTACTAGCACGGAATAAATGTGAAAAAATACACCTCAAGTCAATCCAAGTAAAAACAGCTTGATAAATCTTTTTTCTGCTATGAATAGATATATATAATTATGAACAATCTGTCCTAATTGAATAGAGAACATAAGAACTTCTAAATACGTGTTTATCAAGATGGGTTTCAGGTCAATATTGGCTTCTAATAGTTTGTTCTTCAAACTACATTAGGTTCTGACACAGAATAACCAATTTCTTTCTAATCCTCTGTGCTGCCTCATGACACAAGCCAAAATAATGAAATTATCATTAAGACTTAGTAACTTGAGGAAAAAATGACAGGAACTCAAAGCTCACTTAAGTCCCTAGAAAAAAATCTTAAAATATAAGGTAATTAAATAATTAGATGGCTGTGTGGCGTCTGTCTGAGACTGACTTACTTTTCTTTGCAGCAGCACATATGGTACTATGTTTCAGATTTGTGACTGAAATGATGTTGATAGCACACCAGTCTTTTGTCTATTGGTGAGCAGAGCTTGTGCAGAATCAAGTTTCTCTTTTTCCCCACTTTGCCAGCAAGTATGCCTGGAGTGAGCAAGAAACTGAAAGGAAACACAGCCGGGACAGCAGACTAAGTCAACCCAATAGTGATATCCCTTGTCATATGATGCCATGCTCAGCAAGAATAGCTCAGGGAAAGAAGAAGAAAAGGGCAAAGTCTGAGGTCATGGCATTTGATTTCCCAATAAACCACTACTTGTGATGAAGGTGTGCTTTTGAGGAAGTTGCTAAACACCTGTCTGCCAATGGAGAGCAGTGAATGAATTCCTTATTTTGTTTTGTTTGTGGGCACAGATTTCACTTCACCTACAAAACTGCCTTTATCTTAAACTGCAAGTCTTTTCATATTCCTTTTATCTTCTCCTCCTCCATGGAGAGGAGAGTCAGCAAGCAGCTATGTGGATGCTCGGCTGCTGGCTGGGGTTATCTTGCAACAATGGCCATTTATAGTAATTTACTATAACAAAACAAAAATCAATGAATGTTAAAGATGTAAACCTCATAACAACTCCAACATTACTGAAAATTTATCAGGGTGTGATACTTGTTACTTGCAATATCAGTGTGTAATACCTGTGTTTTTAAATTGAATATAATTTCCAGGAGGGTATTATAATGTGATCTTAATTTTTTTCAGACAAAAAATACCCAGATTTTGTCAAGATTTTTGTTCAGACTAAAGTTTCTTACATTGCATGAAAATCTTTTTTCTGTTGAAAGCTTGTAATTATGAATAACTCTCACAGAAAGAAAACCTCTTAGATTTCAAGCAATTTGAAATAAAACATATTTTCCCATTAAAAAAAAAAAAAGAAGAAAAAGATAATTAAGTGATACATTTGGGTTTCTATTACTACTGCAGTTGCCATGTTACAGTCAATTTCTGAGCTATTTGATGGATAATTTCTGTGTGTACAACAGCCTGTCCTGTATAAGGCAAAAGGGATTTCAGGATATATTCTAATGAACCATATTAAGGGCTAGTAGCTCACACACACCTGATATATTTTTTCCAAGCATTGCCAACTGTTTTCATCAATCCCAAACACATAAGTGGATAATAAAGAATGACGGAAACCAGAAGTACTTGAATTTGAGCATCACGGGCTTTGGAATGGCATAGCACCATAGTCTCACTGAACCTATTTATGTAGCTAAAATTATCTGTATTTTGTGTACTGCTCTTGTGAATTTTATCCATTATGAGGTTGAAATAGCACCTGTATTCCCAGCATCTATTTCTTATATAATCCTCAACGAATTTTGGGATCTAAACACTTTCATATTTGGGCAGATTCTTTTCATCTAATTTGAGTACTACCCCTACAGCCATCTAGAAATTATCTGAGTGTGAAAGAATGATATTTAAATGAGTTTTTTTTAATCTTAAAAATTATTTAGTACTTCTTTCATTAGGTATTTCAGCATGCATCAAACCCTGATATTAGCAGTTGTACTATATTTTTCCACTGGTGGTAGCCATTTCAGAGCTTTTACATCTGCATTAACCCTAATGCATTTTTATTAGCGTATTGCAATGAGAAAATCCAATTGTGCCTCAAGAACTGAACAAGAACCTGTCATAAAATTACATTGTAAGAATTTCCTGAGGTTCACTCAATACAACTGATACCTGCTGATAACTACTTACACTCTATTCAGGGACTGCTCTCAGCATCTTGTGGTACCCATGGCCATCCTGAGATAATGTATTTCCCAATGACAGGAATTTAAGTTCCTACACAACTGTAGGGATTTTATTTTTAGTGTTGAGAGAATGCTTCAATTGCCACTTTGCAGGAATAGATGTAAAAGTATCACGGGACATATTCTACTTTCTGTTATATAAATGTAAATTTAGAATATTTTTTCTAGTGAGCTTTTATACCTAAGCCGAAATGAGAATTAGAGTTCATAGTTCCATTGGTAATATTCGTACAAAAACCGGTTCCAAGCGGTTAGTAGGAAATGCTGTGGGCATTATTTTTCCCATGAGATTTTATTTAGTAGTCACATATTGGAAAGAGCAAAAGAACCCTGATTCTGTAGAGCACTCTAATCAGAGTAGCAATGCTGGCATTTACATTAGAAAGATTAATTTAAAACAAAAAACAAAACAAAACAAAACAACAACCTTTTTAAAGCTTTTTCAGGAGGCTCTAAAAGCCAAGTTAAACTTAGTTAAGAATAATAATACTTACCACACAATATTGTAGGTATATTTTTTGCTTTATTTTGCGTTTTTTTTGTTCTTATTTTTACTTTTTTCTTTAAGCTGAGATCTGAAATCAAAAACAATGATCCTACAAGTAATAGTCTGCGCAAAATCCCATGCCTGATGTTTATGAGTCATTTTTCTAAGTGCATGCAAACAGTATATTGCATAAAAAAATCTGTGTGAATGTAGTCACTTCAAAGTCTACTTCATCTTTAAAGTATATCTATATTCAGTCATCACATAAAACTTTATTTTCTATATGGAAATACAGTTATATATTAGCATCTTGGCATGTAGCTGCAATACAAAAAATACTTTTTTTTATTTTTAATGAAGTCTGTTGCAGTGTAGCACCTCCTACAGGCAGAGTGCTGAGACCAAGAAGAAAGGTGAAGCTGTCTTTGTCCCCCTTAAAAGGCAAAGAGCCCAAGCATTCTTTCCCAATTTGGAGATGTTCTGAACCAAGGCACTTCATTGGACTTCCTAGACATCACCCCACCCCTGGAGCTACCTGGATTGGATGAGTGCCAGAGCCCCGCCTGAGCCATAAATGATAAAAGCTTTTATACCCAAGACCTCATGGCATTTTGGGCGAGTGTAGTGGAGGCTTGTATCTCCAGTCTCTGGCACTGCTTTTTCTTGGCAGAGAGTTTGTTATTTTGTAAGTTAATAAACCTTTTTTGTTTCCAACACCACCCCAGATGCCTTTCCCGCTCATTCTAAGCCGTGGGTATTTGCAAGACAAAACCCAAACGGAGATGGGAGCTCTGAGGGCTCATAACACCTGGCTCAAGGAGAAATCCCATCAGAAGTCCATTACTGCAATAAACTAAAATGTTTTTGAGAGAACAGTAAAGTATTATTTATAGTAGTAAATTGTGCAGGGTCATGGCACATTCTTATTTTCTGATAAGTGAGTAACCATAGCACTAAATTATCTGCATGACCTTTAGTACAGTTTTGGTTGATGCCAGCCAGCACTTGGTCCCCAAGTGTGCTTAGCCACAGTTCAGCAGACATCAGTGCCCAATTCCCAATCCATACTGTGAACCCAGTAATTCTGTTTTGAAGGGTAAGAGAGGTGTGGTAGCTGGTCTGAGAAAGACCCAGTATGGTCCTATGAATTAAATTACGTTAGTTAAATATTTCTTGGAATAAAAATGTAACTGGCTCAAAAAAAAAATTCTCTGGAATAAGGCTTCAAAATGTCTGTAACAACCATAGCTGCATTAGCTACTTGCCTAGTACCTGGGGATAAAAGCAGGAAGTAGGCATTGTTGTATTTTATCAGTGTACCTGCATATTTATGTGAAAATGTGACCTGTTTTTTTCCTTAAAATACTGCCTCATGCCATGGTTCATATGCATAGAGAGAAAAAAGTCAAAGCCCAGCATACAAGGTCAACTTTTAAGAAAGAAATTGAAAAAAATTACATATGTCACTGTTTACTTTAAAAGAAAGCAAAATCTCTACCTTTCTACTACCAAGATAGTATCAAAATAAAATTCTACACTGATATTACACTGCAGGGTACTACACAGAACACATAAGGAAGATTGTCCTCAAGTAGGTCTCATGAGAGGGTAAATACTGAAACTGCAATGAGTAATACACTAACTTCTCTGGCATCCTCTGGGAATGTGATATCTTGGAACAGACTATGCTGACATTTGTAACTCCTTATCACAGATACTCTGTTAGCTGTTCTCTTCTACTGGACTTTGTCTGCTGGGATTACTGGAGGAGAATCGGATACTCCTGGGTATATCACGGCAAATTTCAATCACTTCCAAAAGCCAGCAGACAGATGCTTAAATAAGGTGCCTGGTCCCTGATCACTTTCATAGTGGGTGAATGAAACACTTGAGGAATTATAGGACTTGCCAGAGTGTTTCCTAAGGTAGGTCAATTTTTTTTTTTATGTTCAAAAATTTGAAATCATCAGAGAAATACCAAAGAACAACACTTTTCAGTAGTTGCTAGAAATGTAATGAATTATTTTAATGCATTGCACTAAGACTGTGCCACCAGCAACCAATGAAGCACAGCAGTGATCAACCAGTGCATAAAATTGTAGTCCTGTGCTCTGGTACATTATGCTTCTTAAAACAAAACAAAAACCAGAAAANCCAAACAGGGAGTACCCTATTGAATTCATTTGAATACAATTGTAAAAACACTTATACAACAAATCCATTCAAGTTCCTACTCTCTCTATTCTGAGATATTTCTCATGCTTCTTTTTAATCCAGACAACCATTTAATTTAGTTGTTTACATCATTTGAGTAGTCTTCTTTAGAATAACACATTTGTTTGATTAAAAAAATCAGTTTTAAATGGAAAAATAAGTATAGCTATGTAAATAAAAAACTAATACACTTCTAACACATATGATCATAATTTTTACTTTTAAATTATCCGTTGCATAAGTTGAAAGGTAATACTAAAATAAATGCAAACTAGCTTATATGCATTTGGAGGTGCTAAGACTCAAAAGTTCCTTAATCTGTTAGCTAAAGGAAAAAATACAGGGTAATAAGTTTTTAAAAAATATATTTTATTCTTTTACTCATTTAGGTTAATAAACTATTATCATAATTGAAGACTGATATAATTAAATATATTTATTTATATTTCTATTCTATAAAATTAATATTTAAATTGTCATGCAGAATATAAATTCAACATTGAAGAATAATAATTCTATAAAGTAGACAAAATTATTGAATTACATCAGAGGTGCCAAACAAAAATCACATTTTGATTATTATTGGAAAAATCATTAAATACTGAAACCCATGTTTTTTAGGTATTGAAAATATTGATTTAACAGTAAGTCTAAAAATAAACAGCATATAAAAATATCAACCTGAGGTCCTGTAAACACAGTATTCATCAGAGTATGTAGTACTGTGCCTTTTATTTATTCTGTATGTTTCACATGCGATCTCTATTTCTTTGTTTGTAAAATATACTGGGAGATAAAGATACTAAGCCACTGATATACAGGCATTTCCTTTCAAAATATGTGCAATTCAAAATCAGAGAAAGGGATAGAAAATATCTCTTCAAACCACTTTGAAAATCATTGTCTTCACTTTACAGGTCACCTGCCCCCAGTCTGAATGACAGAAACAGTTCTATATCAGCAGTGCACTGCTCCCCAAATGGTCTTCTGCTAGAACAGAAGTCAAGCCTGCATTAAGGCAGTAGCTTGGAGACAGGCACAGCTAAATCATCAATGACTTCTCCAAAATCCACCAAAGCAGGGACTAATAATGTAAGACTGATAACATTTCTAACGAAATGCTCAGTCTGGCTCTTTGCCTGTTTTATGTCTCTAGAGATGACAAATCCAAGACAACAGGAACCAAGATGTGGCCCTAGAAATTTTTTGCAGTGATTGACATTAACATCCTGTACCATTACAGAAACCAGTTACAGGAAGTAGTTACACAGTTTTTAAAATTCTTTTTATCAGTCTGAGTTGTATAGACCCCTAAAAATTAATAGACTAGACCTAAATCATTTGTTAAAGCTGACCATTAAGAGGAGCTTTATTTGTGTAATATAACCATGTCTGTCTGAGAAATGCATTTGAAGAAATAAGGGTTAATATAGTTAAAATTGATTATTTTAACAGGCAACCTATATATTGTGTTGTTTGGGCATGAAGAGTCTATAGGTCATGTATAAGCAAACATAAAAACCACATCCTGGTATCATGCATAAGTTATGTGAAACAAAATGAATTATAGAATCTATTAGAAGAACCCATGGGACTGAGTTACTGCTTCTTGTCTTAGACACTGCAAGAATCTGTAAGGACCTCTCTGTCACAGCATCTTATTCTTCACAAAGACATATCCACTGAGAGACCCTATAGCCCTCATTTGCAGCCAGGCAGACACTTATCAAGGACATACAAATCCATCATAATTGGATGGATCTCTCTGAACCACTTCAGCTAAAATTCCTGCCACACCTGTCTCCCTGTTCAGCCACTGTATTCTTGTGTAAAAATATTTCCAAGTTAATTTGTGGTTTTTTCCTCCTAGGGAAAAAAAAAGCATAATTTTCATCTTCTCACCTGAATCTCCTTGATCTGCCTCACGACAGTTTCTACCTCATAAACATCAGCTGTTTCTCAGCAAAAAGAGAACAGGACATACCTTTGAATGTACAGACACAGATTTTGGAAATATAATCATCTGACACTCAGAACACTTCTGCTTTCAAGCCTAAAACTTTGTTAGAACAACTCCATTACTAGTTTTACTTTAAGTTGTATTTCTACAATTATATTGTCTTTTAAGAAAGGTCAGTGGCAGAAGCAGCTTTATAAAGTCACCATATAAACATCACAGAAGAAATACTAAAAAAACACTATATTGTTTTATCACATAGCCGAGATAGTATGATTTTTTTCTAACAGACAGTTGTCACAAAGTATTTTGCAAAAAATAGGGTTAATCTTGCAAACAAGAATTTTATTTCTTTTAACTTCCTTAAATTGTCTTTCCAATTTCTTTGAGTTTGTGGTTGCTGTTGCTATTAAGATTTGGATATGACCATTGCTAATATTTCTAAGTCATTATTGTTTCCTTTTTTCAACTTAGAGGAACATTTCCAAAACCTCTTTCATAATCTTCAGCACAGACACTATGATGAAGAGTAGAACAGGGCATTATTAAAATCTGATTTTCCTACAGTCCCAACAAAATAAAACCCCTGTCTTTGGCACATTTATATACAACTTCTACGTTTGTATCATGATATAAGATTTATCAACCTGCTATTTTCTCTTGACTATTACAGTTCAAACTGTATGTGGTAGATAAATGCCAAACAGAGGACAAAACATAAAACAATTTAAGACCTTGTGGCTGCTACATTATCTTAGTTATTAGGAAGGCCATAAATATTTTCTAGTGTATCAGTTTGCATATTCCTCATTTTCTAATCTTAGATATAGAGTGAACGGAATCCATCAGTGTTATTTAGGACAGCACTGCAAGTCTTTTTTTCTTTTTAATTAACTTTGATGTTTACTGACTATAAAATTGCCTATGGCAAGAGGACAAAGCAAAGCATCAAAATTCTTTGCAAATGTGAGTTGAAATTAAAGTATGCATATATCCTGGTGGTGCTGAACTCAAAATCTCTAATATCATCCTCATATAAGTGCTTGCATTTCCATAATTTATACTTTTTATTTAAAATAACTAAGATAAAGAGCTAATTACAATTTTTAGAAATAATTATATGACTGGTATTTGGAGAGAATATCTATAGAGCAGCTGCATTTTACTTGCTTTCCTAGTTCCTCCAGTCATTTTCCACATTTCCAGATAGTACATACAGGCAACAGGAGAGAGGGCAGGAGGATGTGTAGCTACACTCCTTTAGTTGGCCTAGTCCCTGTGTTCTTATCACCTGCTTCCACTACTACATCCATTTGTCTATGTTCCAACAGTCAAAATATACAGGAATACCTTAAAATATTTTTATTATAGGTCTGTGTTATCATTTGTGTGGATGAAATATACCACCAAAAAAAGTTGAAATTTAAACCTGCTTTTGAAAAGCCACAGAGCAGCTGGAATCTCAACCCAAATCAGTGACCTAGAAGCCACCTAAACTTCTCCTCTGCTATGATCAGTGGAGAGAGGTCCAGGAGACAGTAAATATTAGATAAAGTAGAGAAAATAGCTTGACTCCTTAAGGCATCTATCCCACTTCATGTGCATTGTTCCTAGAAAAGTAACTTGGGCTAGATGAACACCAAGCTGAGGTGAGATAAATTTGCCTAAGGGCCAAAGTACGCCTTTAAGTAATAAACTGTATAAAATATGTTCTTCATTAACATTGGCATTTGTATCTCATTCCTTCCAGGAGAACTCAATCTGATATACATATAGGAATGCAACAATAGTTCTGTTGTTTGAAATATTTTCATAGAAATTAGTTAAGCATAATTCTATCCCAGATACTTAAATCTTTCAAGGGAACACAGAGTTAGACTAATACAGGAAATTTTTAATACCTTATTCCTCTACACTCAGTATGTATGAAGTTAAGCTTATTTCAATAGTGCTAAATAAGGCCAGTATATTCAAATATTAGGATAAAATATCTACTATATTCCAATAATTAAACACAAACTGAACATATAAAGAATGTAGAGATCTATTATTTATTATCACTATCAACATTAGTAAATAAGGCTTTAATTCTGATGTACTAAAATAAAGTAAAACATACAAGAAATTTAGTAAGACACTATGTTCTCAAGAGAACCAAATTTAAACTCTGTTAAGGTGCTGAAATACATTAATAGTCATACTTTAGTGTATTGCAAACCATCTCTATAAACATATATAAGATAAATCATCTCATCGGGGTAATTTCAAACTGTCCAACAAAATTTGTCCCAACATTTCTAAGAGGTGAATATAGTAGCCTTACAATTTGTGCTTGTTTGCACTTCCTTTAGGATGTATAGCACAACCAGATCAGAGAACCTGACTCTCACGACATTTTGGACTCTGATTTGCAGACCAGAATCCGGGGTGTGGACAAAATTCTGCATGCAACAAGAACACTGGTTCATTTACTGACCTCTCTCCAGACTTCTAACATGATCATGAAGCAAAAAAATGCTGTTATCTACTTCCTACAGACAAGAAATCAAAAGGTAATATTAAGGGCATGTCTGGAATAAGACAGACCTGAACATATGTTAAAGGACACTTACGGCAGTACACTGTTAACAAGGTTCTGTATTTCTTACATAGATTCTTTCTCACACAAATTCTTCCTCTGCTCCCCTTAAATACAAATTAGAGTATTTGATTAAAAAATAAAGTTAATAACCCCCACACCTTGATGTAATTTTATTATTTTACAGTTATATTAATGCATTTGTCTGCCATTCATCATGAAACATCCACTATTTAGAAAGAACTTTGAACAAATGTAAGCCCAGGGCATAGAAAGAGTATGATCATCATACAGTACTACATCATGTGTTAATGTAATGAACTAAATTGTATTACTGGGTATTATGTACAGTGGATAGTACATTGCAATAATTTTTATTACCGCTGCTCCATACTTTAGATGCTAAATATTTGTTCAGCTTAAACTCTAATAATAGGTCATCAGAGTGTTTCTATTACTTTGTCTGTACCTCTCTTTTCTTTCTATGCCTGTAAAATGCCAACATATAATTTAATAACGAACTGCCAAGAAGATAGGTAAATGTTTACCCAGAATTTTCCAGTCTGAATAGCTTTCTTATAAATTCTCTTAGCCTCTTTTAAGACTGTATGATAAACCCTTAAATTCTCTTAACCCACTCTAAGGCTGTGCTATAAACCATGAATCTATTCATAGCTTGGATTATTAATGAATAAGTATATTCCTTCCTTTAAAAAGAACTGGCAAAGGCATAACATTGCCTCATTTTCCCCCTTCACTGTCAATTACACACAAAGTCACAGAATAAGCTTCTCACAAATCAGGCTTTCTAGTTCTTGAATTGTGGAAAAGTAGAGAATATGGGCACTATTTCATTTGTGCTCAAAATACTTAAGCCTCTTTTGGAAAGAGAAAGTTTCATGAAAGACAGAGGATTAGTCATAGAACTGACATCGGCTCTGTTTATTCTCTACAGCAAGGTCAGCCATAGGTGTTTGCAAGACTGACTGTGAATTTGACTAGGGATATTGATTCATGGAAACAAAAATCAGCCTGGATTGGGGAATATTTTTGCAGGTTTGGGTTCATCTGGGTTTTTTTTGGTGTTTGTTTTGGTGGGGTTTTATTTTTTTTTTAATTTTGATATTTTTTGTTATTGTTCCTTTGGTTTTATTATAATAACAGAAAGAAATCTTCTCTTGAGGAAAACAATATCCAAGAAGTCATACAGACATGCTGTAATTCCATGGGACAGAGAAAAATCTGTAAATGAAGATCTTTATTGTTTTCACTGTCTTACCTTTCATCATATATGCTCAGATCTTCAAATATGTAAGGGTTTAGAATAGAATGTAATTATTAAAGTTAAGAACACCAAACAATCAAAAAAACAACAACAAAAAACTAATAATAACATACTTACAGATCTACAACACTGCAGTTTTGCAGAAGGAACAAAACTGAAATAATATTCAGTCTCCACATTTTCATATCATTTTAACTCTTATTGCAGTGTCTGACTCTTATAGTATTAGATAAATAAACTGGTTTGGTGGGAAAAGCAGAGACTGAAATGAAAATCAAAAAATCTTCCATCTTTTACTGGGAAAATAAGACTATAAGTGCATGGCACAAAGCTGAGATTAGAGGACACATAGTATAGGAGTCCATAATATATGTGAGTGAAATTCAGTAAGTGTCTGTATATATATTCTTCTGCCTCCTCAATAAAAGTTCTCTGTCCAAAACACCAAACAATTTTATAGATTGATTTTATTTGGGTCTCAAAACAATTTTCCATAAAGCCAACATATAAGTAAATATTTTAAGGTTCATTATGTTGATTTTTTAAAACAGATCTTTATGTTAAACAAAAGAAAAACTAGGAAAAAATATTTTGAAAGCAATTTTTTCCATCACAGGTTCTCTTTATTTTATTCCTTTATATCTTGGTAGTAGTTATATAGTCTATGCTTCCTATAAAGTTCCTTCAAAATCACTGGAAATATATACATAGAAAAAATAAGTAGGCAGTCCTACAAATATAGAAAGATGAAATTTTCCTATCTATCCACCCCAGTGTCTTAAAAGTGCACTGCTTTTGATGAAGATGATGAGGAAGGTAGAGAGCATAAGTTTTAGCTGACAAAGTTACACACTGCCAGAATCTAGAGTGTTGGATGATTAAAAACTAGATTTTCTTAGATTTTCAAAGAAAATTCTAAAGAAAAAATAAAAATTACAGAAATCCAACTGTACTCCTTTTCTATGAGAAAAGTCTTGATCAAATGCTAGGTCTTTCCTTTGGGGAAAAAAAAAAAAACACAAATNAAAAACTAACATATTCAAAAAACAGGGAAAAAAAAAAAAAACAAAAAAAAAACCAAAAACCACAAGAAACCCCTCTAGATTTTCTTTTCACATGAGATCTTTCCTTTTCCTCCTCCAGATTACAGGCTTACAACACCTTAAACATGGGATGTGCATCACAACTTATCACAAACATACCTCACTCAGTAGCCAGACTGTCTATTTACTGAGCCAGACATTCAGTGAGAACATATGCCTCCTGGATTTGCAATTTTTTCTTATTAATCCTGCAAAGTACTGTAAACTGTTGATTGTACCCTATAATACCTGTATTGTAACTAATCAAACTGTCCTCTCTATAGGTTGTATAAAGTTTGAAGTGAATCTCAATTATGTTAAAGATAGGAAAGACAGCAAAATATTTTGTTCAGAGATTCAAGAACTCTGAGACATGCCCTTGGTCCAGTTTAGCAAGGCTTTGATGATGTTCTGAAAATGTGAAAAACATTACAAGCTCAGTGAGGATTTTTCCCTAGAATGATAAAGATTAAAAAAATGAAGCACTAGCACTTCTAGACATGTTCTTACTCAATTGCTTCCCTTGTTCAGGACTTTCCATTGTATAATTTAGGATTTATTTTTGCCGTTATAAATTTGAAAATTGAGCATAAATATTACAGATTAAGTATTCAGGTTCTTTGTGTTCTAATTTATTACAGTATACAACTTCAGAATAATTTCCAATTATTACTGAAACTCCTGTTTCGATTGATAATCCAAAAATGTGGTTTCGATTGAAAACACTCCTATTACCTGTGAATGCTGCAGTGTCAAAATGGAACACATGATCTACCACATTTTAATTTACATAGAAGTAGTCAGGCAGTATACTTTTAGACAAACTTGTAATTTAGACTTTAAGTGCTAGGTACCTCTAAAAAAATGTTTTAAAGCATTCTTGAAAGTCTGAAGAGTCCTTCTGACTTTCATTAATTCCAAACTTGCTACAGTATATGCTGACCTTTTGTAAAGGACCTTTCCATGCGTGATTACATGTTGTATATACAATAGCATTCTGCACAAAACTCCTAGATTCCCTCAGTGTACATGTTAAGGGATTCACTAATGTTGGTAAGAGCTACACATTTCATTATGCACAAAGAAACCTTCTCAAGCATACTCATATTAGTATAAAATTACTAATTGAAAAAGATATTTAGCAGGAATAGAAAAATGTTCACTATTTTAACTTTCAGTAAAGGCAAGATACATTTTTTTACTTCAGGTTTAGGAGCATTTTCTGACCATCTTATCAATTTATCAAGCTCACAATGATAAATGCATGTTGTCATAATCCTTCACTGTCACTGTGTACTGCTGCCCTAACAGCATCTGCTCTTGTAAAACAGAATTGAAATCAAAAAGTTTGAAATCAATAGCTGTGAAATCTCAAGCACTCAAAAGCATGTGTTTTTATCACTTCCATGTGCTGCAGATCGGGTACTCTTGTTATTTATTATTTGTGACAGTGAACAATTCCCACTTGCTTCAGTGAAAAAAGTGAAAAGCTGTTTGCATAACTAGCAAGGTGGAAAAAAAAATATTCAAAACTGTTGGAATCATTTCATAAGAACAATGTACACAGCCCAGAAGACAGCGTTCTTCCAGAGCACTATAATGTGCTGACTACAGACAGCATTTGCTATTCTACCCTCTATGTCTGCCTTGTTTAAAAGCAGATTTTACAGCGTGTTCTGTATTTGTGAAGCACCTGAAATGATGGAGTCTTGGTACAGTACTGGGGCTGCTATGTATTTAATCTCCCTCATCAACTTCACACTGGAAAATGTAAATATTTATAATGTCTTAACAATATAATCTGCACAGTTAGTATGTGATCTGCAATTGATCCAGAGAGAACTCTGGCACCCACACCCCCAACAGCTAGTCTACACACAGCAAGAGAGAGTGAAGCACTTACAGTTTGTAAAACATGCTCCTCAGTCCCTGAGATAAGCCACAGAATATGTAATATTACATGTAAATGCTTTAAGTATCAACAGCACTTTATCTTCTAAAGAAGCAACTGTTTTAAAAGGAGAAGCTAAAGGGAAAAGCATGGCTCTAATTCTTCCTTTGAGATTTCTCTTTTATAAATTTCTTTTCAGAAATTAAACATGAAGGTAGTATCTCCGAACAATATGTATTTCCAATTAAAAAGGAAAGGTTAAATATGGCAACTACAACAAAATGACTCCATCTGATGTAATATTAACATACAGGAAAATCTATCATAGATAAGGACAGCAAGTAAGATTTGCCTGTGGGCAGTGTTATTATCAGCCTACAATTAGTTGCAGATTGGAGACACTAGCCTTAGATCTGTTCTCAGGCCCGTAATCTGTTTCCTAGCTGACTGAAAACCAGCAGCTTATGATGAAATGCTATTTATTTAACTACTGACAATTTTCTTAAATGTAAGGACAATAATAAAACTAGTAATGCCCAACAAAACACAAAATGTTGTAGTTCATATTTCAATTGAGACATTTCAGTGAAGGATAGGAAATTGTGAAATGAGACAGGATATGTTACATGAGAAGATTTTGTGGCAAAGACATTTTCTTTAATTAAAAAAAAAATAACCCACATTGTAAATGCTAAAAGGAAGTCTTTTCTACTGTCAATTACTATAACCCCATCACAAAGTATGAATACTTAGTCCTTAATGCTAAGTCTTTCAAATCCTTGGACTTATTTAATTTATTTTTTCTTTGATAACAGATGGATTTTCTTTTTATCCTTAGTAATTTGCATCAATAGTAGATCATGAAGTCTTATAAATATATAAAGCCTTTTAGAAACATTTGGTAGAGTGATGTTTTAGCCAGTCCTTTCATATTTCTGTAGCATTAATTCTTCAGGAAGTTTACAGTATAATACAAAGAGTTCAGTCCCTTCATATATTTAATTAAGAACTAGTATAGAAAAAAATACAAAAAATTAGTATTCAAGGTTCTAGAAAGGTGCACTAATGTGCAGTATTAGAAAGGCCAAGATAAATTTTCAATTCATTCAGCAGGGCCTTCTGAAGGGCCAGCTGAATAAAGCATCACCCAGTCTCCTTGAATACGAGTCCATAAGTAACAAAACATTTTGGAGTATAATGAAAACAAAATCTTAATTTCCCACTGTTGCTTATCTTTTCATCTCCATTAAAGAACAAACAGAAAGATCCAGAATACTAGCAACACTGTAAATAATTATTTAAAGAACCAACATTGCACAAAAAAATGATAAATTATGTAAGTATCCAGTGATCTCTGCAAAACACAGGATGGCAAATGCAGAGCCATTTTTTTAAACACCTGCACAAGTTTCCTTTACTTCTAAACTGAAGCCATCTTGTGTATTTTTTTAAATTCTTGTATGAAAGCACAGGACATCACCACAAGCAGCAAGTATTTTAGTAGCATATCTATAATTTCTACCAATGAACCTGGTTAATTTAAAGAGAGTGAATTACTGTGGTGCATCAAGCCCTAGGGATTTCATGTCTGCTCAAGGATCACCCAGTACCAGGACTGAAGCTATTGAGTGAACCCACCCATTACAGAAACCCACATGCTGGTGAAACACCTACTGCGCCTCAGTGGTGATTCTCTGTCAGTCTATAAAGTACTACTCACATCTGCACTGTAGTGAGTTCAGATATCTCCTACTATTCTGTTTCATATGCATATTATAACAAATTGACCAAAATACATTACCTAAACTTTGTGTTGCAATTCCTTGGAAAAACACTCATATTTTAAAGACTCTATGAAAACAGGTACTGCTCTGTTTCACCCTGCTGTCAGTTTTACTCATCAGAGTAAAAGTGCTCTAGAAATAGCTGAATTTTTCTGAATATGATTAAAATTAAGGCCCTTAAGTTGCAGGAAGAAAAGTAAAACATTCAGTATATAGTTAGAGGAGCCATCTGAGTGAATTTTCTAAATTCACAAAAGTGTGACAGATCTTACCCAAGATCTGGGCTGAGGTTCACTAGTGCCCTGTTAAGTAGATATTTCTAGTTTCCAGTGCAATTATTCCCTCCATATAAGAACTCACATTACTTGGAAATTCAAAAAATATTTCTCTCTCAAGAATCAATTACTGTCCTTCTGTGAACTTGTACTGATGTTGAAATATAATTACATGCTCACTTAAAATATCACTCACTTTTCTAATGTAGCAGAATGATGGATATCCTCTCTCACTATCACACAAGGCACATGTTATGCCATTGGAACCAATTTGGAATACAGGGATGGAGATAAGGAAACTGATTAACTATTTCATTACTCAAATTTTATGACAACGTAACTTCACTTAGAGCAGGTGTGACATGATGAGATCAGATATATATTAAAACCAGCAAAACTTTAGAAGTTGTGAATAGCAAAAGTGTAAAATAGGGGCTTAAAATATCACTGTGAAAATAATAGGAGCAGATGAACTAACGCTTTCATTTTCTGTTGATTTATTATCTGTATTTCCATTCTTGTCTTTCACTTTTCAAAAGACTACAAATTACAGAAGTATTTCCTCTTGTTAAATATAATGTTTTAAATAGGACTTGGAATAAACTAAGTAGATTTTCCTAGGCAAATGGCCAGATTTCATCTTAAGCAAAGTTTTGCATTAAGAAGTTGATACGAACGTTTAGGCCAAGCCTTTCTTATGAATATACCTACAAGGGGTAACACACAGAACCATGAACAAACACCATGACCTGTCTAGGTAGCTTGGCATATGTAGTCTTGCTGTACCATTACTTTGAGCAAGAATGTGTTCAATTTTAAAATCTTCCTTTTTTGAGGTGTCATTAAAGCCACATCATTTCAAGACCCTTTTAGAAAGATAATTTTACATTTGGAGGTAATACATGATGAAAACCAACTCTGTTATTTTGCAAATTGTACTTCTAGATATGCTGATAACTTAAATATGGGGGATTAATATCCAAACGGATAAATTGGTGTTCTCTATTTTATTTTAATATGAAGAATTTTCTGAATATTACAACACCTGATACAATTTACTGCAGTTAATGCAGTTAAATTTGATTGACTTTAGTGGAATTACCTGTAGTTTCACCTGAGATAAACATCAACTTGAGATGTCTCACGATGAATGGAAATTCAGTTAATTGCTTCTATGTGATCAGGTATCTGTACATGAAGATTCTGTTCTATTAATTGGCATGTGTCTGGCACACACATTTGAAAATTGTACTGAAGTTCTCACAGGAAAAATAATGTTCAGCCCTGCCAAAGTGCACTACATGTACCAAGTACTTAATTTTATTTTAAATAATATTGCTTTAAGTAAACCAAAGGATTTAGTGATTGATTTTTTGCTTGGCCTTGAGCTGCAGCTACAGAACAGTGTTGCAGAAGGCACTCAGGTCTTGTGTCACACACCCTGTGTGTGCAGCTCTGTGCAGATAACACAGGAACTTTCATGGACCTAAACTGATATTAGGATGCACACCCTTAGACAGCTGAATCATAACCAGAATGCCATGACAATCTCCATAACTTCCTTTACTTCGCTTTCCAACACAACACTGAAATTAGAAACATAATTCTACCCGAAATTGCATTCTTTTAAAAGCATTGTTCAGAGGATGGGTCTTTTTTTATCCAAGGATAAGTCTCTGTGTTAAAGTAATTCTTCCTCTCAAGATATGGTATCCAAAGGAAGTACGGGCTACTTCTCATATTTTACAGTGCTCCAGGGCTGAAGAGACCTTGACATTTATACATGGATAGACAGAATAAATTACAGCAGCCCCTCCCATTTCTCTTTGAGAAGTGGTACTACAGACAAAACATTTGACACGTAACACACAGCACCTTTCCTGGCCACTATACCAGTCAAGAATTTAATTGAGTTTATGTCAGATTCTTCATAATCATCACGTGACCATGTTATTCAGGAATTTTTATGCAGTCAGGTGGCAAAGTTTTTTTACTTACAAAGTGGTACCATAAAGAAATTTGTTCAGACATGACTGCAAGATAATATTGTCTCTGAATTTCTGGCAAGTGGAATCAGTGTTTCTGTATTCTGGTTCTATCTATGAGCAATTTTCAGCATCAGCTAGTACCTATCTCTATACCTAGCCTTAAAAAGTTAACTTTATATTATCCATAATTATATGTAGATAATAAAAGACCTTATATTGAACACTTTGATAAATACCAATTTTATTGCTTCCTTGTACTGCAAGAATGCTATTTGTAAGCACATATTCCTTTCATTCAGTTACAAACTCAGACATTAGAACATTAAATCTGTTGCAAAATCTCATCTGACAGAAAAATGTTTGCCTTTAAAAAATGTATTCACGCTTTTTAATACTTAATAAGGTAAATCAAGTTTTGAAAGACAAAGATAATGCTTTTCTTCAGCTTCTAATAGTTGTGCTGTTTGTGATTCACTCTGAGTAAAACTAAACTTTTGGAGCTATGCCACACCATTTTACAAACTCATGATTTCAAAACAACTTTTTGCCTAAATGAGAGGATATTTTTTGACTGCTATAAACAATTAGAAAAGAAATCACATCACTTTTACCTACCTTACAATTTTAAATGGGGCCAGAACATTGTTTTTGTTCAAACTTCTAAACCCCAAAATTTACTCTAAGGTTTTTCCATATTCTCCTTTCACAAAAAACAATAGTAAGTGGTTCCTCGACACTTCTTGTATGTGCTGTATATACAGTTAATCCTTCGAGTTTTTTAATACCTTCAAAAGTTGTCCTTAGTTTTAATTTTAGATTTCTTGTCAGTGAAAATGGCCACATAACAGTGAACAAATGACTCATGATAAGCACATCTCCACAGAGTTGGACAACTTCAGTGTGTATCACTGACATAATTCAGGAACTTGACTAACTGGCACTTCAGTATAATCACATTCTGAGATTTTGACTTGTGTTCATGACCTGCTCTCAGTTAAAAATTTATAGAGGAAATTGAATTAAAATAAGAAAAAGTTTAAAATCTCCTATGGATTATTCTGGCCTTATTCCATTCTTATTCTTCTCACCCATTTCAAATGTTCCACTAATCTTAGTTATTCCAGCATTACTGTGATATTCTGTCATCCACAACAACAAAATACAAGTGATCTTGGGAAGTTGGTTTCCTGAAATATATGGAAGACAGTAAGTCAGTCCTAGGTTGAAATAAACCTTTATGCATGTCAGAATTTTCTTTTACAAATTTTAATTAAAAATTAAAATACTGCAAATTTATATACAAAAAATAGCAATAATTAAAAAGGTTTTTTTATTATTTTGATCCTTGAGAGTAGCTCAAGATCCTTGGTGTATTTTTTGTCATTTCAATTATTGATTAAAATAAATGTATAGTATATGCTAGAAAACTCCAAAATCTGATAAAAGAAAACAAATTAACTCTTCCAGGAAAGAAAAATCAGGAAAGAAAAATACAAAAATACCATCTTGTCAGCACATGCTGAGATAAAATCATCGAAAAAGGTAATTTTTTTCCTTTAAATGAAGAAATGTAGAACATAAATTACATGGAAGATATTACATGTCACATGGCCTAAGACTGAAAAGAGTATATTTTGCAGCTTTAACAGTTTCTGAATATCTCTTGGAAGCAGACTTGCTTAGAAAATCTGTCTCTTAAATACTGTACTGGATTGCTCATATGCTTCTATCAGTATTTCCTATATATATAGTCAAAATCATGTTATCTTGTTGAGAATAGTAATTAAGTACTAAAATGTTTCGCAATTTTAGTGAAGAGTTCACAGTGCTTGTCAAGGATTTTTAGTTGACTTATAATACTTACTACTTCTGAAGTTTGTTGATTTTCTATTTTAATGCAAAACCAAATTACTAAGTACATAAATCTAAAATTTTTGAGAGAAAATATTTAAAGGAAAATTAATCTGAAGCTGCAGGTGTGAAACAAAGCTGCACTGATGGTCAAACTAGCAACAATCCCAAACACTAGAAAACCAGACAATTAAACACGAACAAACAAACAAAAACCAACCAAAAACCAACAACAACAACAACGAGATAAAGAGGAAGAAACACACTCAGAAACAGAAGTTTCTGATAGCAATAGTAAAGCTGCTAACCATGGTTATAACCCAAGTTCACTATGTACAGTGCCAGAGAGCTGTCTGAGTTGATAAATCAGATTCTACCCTTTTAAAGATGTTTCTTGCTACCCCTTGCCTATAATAGTACTGTTCTTTACTTATTCAGAGCATGTATCCTCCTTTACTCAGATCCTGTCCCTTTTGGCTCTGTACATCTCCTGGGAGTGCAGAATGATTCAGTGGTAACTTAGTCATTTGCACACTGTACAAGATGATTTTACTGGAGAGGAAAAAAATAAAAGCTGCAGTTATCAGTGGAACACTTTCTGTTAAATAAAGATAATTAAAGCATCAATGATACATCCATTTCATGTTTAATTAGCCCCTCTCTCATCATAATTTGCAACTGAAGGTCAAATGTGGGTCACTTTAAAAAACTAATGTAAAATATTTAACGTAATGCAAACTGAGAACAGAAAATTGAAAATACTTCTGTACATTTTTCACTAAACAGTATGAAAGTTAAATGTATGAAAGAAGTCACCAATGTAAATGCTCATACTCAATAAAAATGTTCTCTTTTTTTTTGACATGGCAGTGAATGCCACCATGACATTGTTATTTTTATGGTTATTATACTGTAGTAAACTTGCTTGGCTTAAAGTTGTGAAAAATTTTATTCTTTAGAGGCATTTGGGAATATAAAAAAATAGCCTTTGGGATAAGACTCTTGGTGAATGTGTGTGTCTGTACATAAACAAGAGGAAAGATGATGCCTTCCTGTATGGCTGATTGCCTTCTTAATGGATGAATTTGGGGTCCTATTAAGGCTGCTGGGTATATATGCATCTTTATGAGGATATTGATCCATTTAGTTTATATATATAATTGACATACATGATAACCAACTAGTCAAAATGCTTCTGCAGTATTGCAGCAGACTGATTAATATCTGAAATTTTATGAAATAAATTAACTGGCTACTGAACAAGGTGGGTTTTTTTCAGAAATTAATTTCTATGTATTTCAATTTCAGGGAAGTAAGACTTTACAGGGAATGCATATAATTTTTATTAGAGTATCAGCTCACTGGTTTGATAAACATTTTTCTTCATGAAACAGTACATTTTCAATGAGAAAAGGCATTGGGATTTGTATAAAGAATTAGGGAGTTGTCTAAGAAGCCAATATCTAAGGTACAGAAATAATTCTGATCAGAAATTCCTTTACTACTTCCACTAGTTCCACTGATAGTGACCAACATCTCTTAAAAAATAACAAGGAAAAAACCCTCAGCATCACAACTGAAGTGTTTTAATGAGCCAATAATCATTTCTTAGTAGAGCAAGTGAAAAAGAAACCAAGATGATGGCCAAGAAATATAAACATATAAAGAGTATTTAAAAGACCTGTTCTTCAAAGAGTGGTTGGTAACATGCAGATTAATGATTAAAAGTTTCACTGAAATAAAACTGCATATATGCCACTATTTTGCACTGTGAGACAAAGAGGTGGAGAAACATAGATTATAAAAATATATCTGTAACTAAATTATAAACAATGATTTACAATTAAAATTCATTATGAGATCTATGATCAAGTATGTAACTCTCCAAGCTGTTAAGTGATTCCCCTTCAGCACTGAGCTTTCACTATCTTTGGCTGTCTTTGCTGGAAATCCCAATACCCAGGCTCCTCACAGGCAATGTGTAGCACCTAGAGGTTTCAAATTTTAAATCTGTGATCCAGAAAAACACTTACTTAAATTCATGCCCATTCAGTAGAACACTTCTGTACACATTTAACTTTTGGCAAGTGATTATGACCTGTGGAATACTAAGTTTTTTAAACATTCATAGTGCTTTACTGAAAAGGAGAGAATTGATAAGTGAGAAGCTAAAAGAATATTTCAGAGTAATACCATGCTAAGTAAGACAAAGATAAGAATTAGACATGTTAAAGATCTCCTTAAAAATAATGACTCTTAAAGTCAGAAGTCTAAACAGAATTTTGTTTTAAACTTTATATAAATGACATGCTGTCAGATGGAGGAGAGTAGCAAATTGTTTGCAGTTTTCTTCAATTAAGTTTTCTTATACAGTCCTGAATCAAACACGATGTATTTTGAAACTCATGTAAGAATTCAATTCATCACCTTAAAAATGAAGTATCGAATCACTGGAATGAAAACAACTTGTGTTCCTGGGGTACACCAGTCAGTCATGTATGTAGAGACTTTATTTCCTGACTTCTCTATTGTAGATATAGGAAAGTATCAGTTATCAGTTCCAATTACACTAACGGGAAATTAGCAGCACTCTCATCTCCAGTAACTTAGAGCAGGTATCTTCATCTGTATCCACTTATTTGTTCTAAAATTTTTTACACTAATGTCTCCTTAGAACAAAGGGAAATGAGTGACAAAGGCAGTCTTAGAGATTTCAAGTAGTCTCCCTACCACAGTCACACCATTATACTACTGGTTCTGTTCCACATGCACAATAGAACTATGAAACAATCTGATATACACCCCATCAGAAGGCTTTAACTGCATCTGCTTCACACTTTTCTCTAAACAATTGTGCTGAACAAGAGCTGTATATAATTTGGTTGTTAAAAATTTTCAGGTGTTTTGCCTGCTAAACTGAGAAATACTGCACTGTCAATATCTGAGATGTGAAAAACGTACATATTGTTTTTGCAAGTAAGTCTTAATGTCCTCACTGCTATGTAAAATGAATGAAAGTATACAAACATCATTCAATAACATGCTGGCAAGTACACATAGGAAAGTGGTAACAAAGGGTTTATGACTGACAGACTGTCCCATAAAGTCTGTTATTTAACACTACCTTTACTGTTTTCTTGGACAATTTCCAGTTTATATGCATGCTTTACAAGCGTGAAAATACTCTCTACATATTTATTAATAAATAGATAAGACATTAGAATACTGGCTATAAGCTCCTTGTATAAGTGAATATTCCTAAGAGGGTAAATATTTAACACAAGAGAACATCAATACTGAGAAACTGGTTTGCAGCAAACAACATAGCTAATGGAGCAATTCAAGGTGCACTTCTTTGTAAAAGTGCAATAAAGCCGTTTTCTTCTACTAAGTTTTCTCATATATTTTATATCAAAAGAAATCCTTGGAAAATATTAAGTAATCCAAAATATATTTACATATTATAATCTTAAATAACTTTGGGGTTTTTTTATCAAGCAAAACAGTAATTTGTAATGTGTATTCCTTTACCATTCCTACACTTAGAATGCAAATCATTCTTTTACACTGAAATTAAATTACACTTAAACAGATTTTAATCCATGTGTTTAGATGAATTGCAGCATCAAGAAAGAAGTGGTATCTGATTAGCATATATTCCACTGCTACTTTTATTCCAATGTTTACTAAAATGGCATAATCTACTCTGTGCTTAATAAACCTTAGGGGATGAAAAATAAAGAATTTAGTAATTTGTACTCTATACAGGCTATTCTCAAAGTGAAATTGTGATGTACTCTCTAGGAGAGTGTTAATAAAATTTTAGTATCACACAGAAACTACTGTGTCAAACGCTCTGTATCACTTGAAAAAACACATACACAAAAGCACTGGTGGATAGTACAATCACACTATTTTGGTGACCTGAAAGACTGGAGGGGGTGGCTCACACAGTTAGTTTTATGCTACCAGATTTTAAGTATTTCTGAGAAGAATGCAAATACGGGCAACACTTGTAAAACTTAAATTTTAGTAAGATAGCAAACATTTCAAAGTATAAGAAAATGTCATCGTGTACCATATTTGTACATGATGTTAATAGGTGGAAAAGAAAGCATTTTTGTCAAACTGGTCAGAATTTCTGTTCCAGACTTGGATGTATAGTTACATGAATCAGCATTCATTTGCCTCTAGGGTTTTGTGTAATATGCATTGTAGCTGAGAGAACATTCAGGATATTTTCTTATATGTAGTACCACCCAAAAAGTATTCCCCCCAAAAAGAGGGACCTCTGTTCAGGGTATATATGGGTCTAATAAAATAAACTGAAGCCTTCACTTGCAGATTCCCCTCCGTGCTATCCTTATCTTATTTCAAGGACTGTAAAGACTGTCCCTACCATCACCAGTTTTAGGATATCGGAGCTTCATTGAACCGAGCCCACCAACACAGTCGAGACCAGAGCCAGTCACTCGTGGCACCCCTGAAGGCACATTTCGCTCGGAGAGGTCTCACGGCAGTCACACTACAAGCAGGGCTATGCGGCAGCTGGGCAAACAAATTAGGGGCCTCTCAACGTGAATGAAATTTCATGAGATAGGCAAGAGGAACCAAAAAAAAAAAAAAANTACGGTGGTGGGATTCTAAACTCACTAACGCTTTTGTGTATTCAGAGCAACTGCCGCAATGAGTGCAAATCTTTGTGGTGTAAATTAGAGCGCAGATAGGCTGTGTGGATTATTTCAGCCTTTTGGTCCTAATGAAAGTCCCGGTAATTACAGACATTAACGCTTCAGCGCGGCGGCTGCAAATCCACTCTCACCCACAGCTTTAGGAAGTGGCAGGCAGGCAGCAACCCCCTTTCCCCGAAACAACTGGCTGCCGAGGTGAAACTTTCCTCCTCAGCCGGAGCTGACGCGTCCCTAAGGCTGGGAAAGCATCACGATGGGGGAAGAGCCGGGACGGGCTGATGGAGGCGGGGCTGGGGACTGATGTAGGCGGGGGATGGAGGCTCTGCCTGGTGGGGGGTCCTGATTTCCCCTCGACTTCCCCAAAACCGCCGAGTTTGGCCCCCAGGGGCGAGGCTGATAAAAGCATCTCAGCTGTTCGCTGTCGGGAACAGCCTGCGGCGGGGCAACGCGGTCCAGCTGTATGGACGAGCTGGTTGGCTGCCGGATCTGATAAGCGGAGGGAATGATAAAAAATATAGTAATGGCAATAAAGATGTCTGACTGTCCTTCCTTCGTGCTGCGTGTTGGCCTGTGCACCTGACTGCCTGGAGGGAGGGGGGGCAGGGACACCAGACTGAACGGGTCACTGAACCTGACGGAGTGTGTGCCTGTGCCAGTGTGCGAGGCAGGGGGATGGGCATCCCCGCTCTCTGACCGCTCTTGTGTGCCTGTGTGTGCGTGTTGGGGCCCGCGGGGTGCAGCGCTCTTACCTGCTTGCTGTACTTGCTGCTAGCCTGGCAGCTGTACTCGGAGCAATGGTCCGAGCCAATGGAGATATTGTCACCAGCGCCCACGAAGGTGTTGGCTGGGGGCAGGTCCTGCACGGCCTGGTGCTTTTTGCCAGCAGTGGGGGACTGTGGGTGCAGCTGGACAGTGGGCAGCGGTGAACTTGACTTGTAGTGCCTGGCCAGGTCGGGGCTGCCTGGGCCACCGTTGACGGAGCGATACCTGCCCATGCTGGGGCTGTCTGAGAGCTTCTCATTGACACTGTCGTAGCGCTGCCCATTGGGCTTGGAAGCCTCAACAGTAACAATGCTGCTATAGAGGGGCTGCTTGCCCTTCTTGCCTTTCTTGTCCTTTTTGGGCTTCTTGGCCTTGTCGTGCTGCTGGGGGGTGAAGAAATCCTCATGGTCCTTCTTGCCGGCCTCATAGCCATGCTTCCCCTTGGATCGGCAGTAGCGAGCCATGACCACCACCAGGATAAGAAGGATGACGGTCATGATGCCTGCCACCACACCAATGACTATGCTAAGCCGCTGCTTGCTCAGCTCATAGCTGGGATCACCAGCAATGTCCTGGGCCAGTGGGGTGTGAAGGCTGCGGGCCACCTGGCTTTCCACCACAGTAGCGTTGGACAGGCTCTCATTGACAAAGACATGGAGCAGGGCAGTGGTGGACTGGGGTGGCTGCCCACTGTCATTCACCTGCACAACCAGGCGATGCAGGCCATAGTGCTTGGGGGCCAACTTGCCCACTAGTGACACCACACCACTGGCTGGGTCTATTTCAAAGAGTTTGAAGGGGTTGCCCCCAACAATGCTGTAGTTGAGGTCAGCATTGAGACCAGTGTCAGCATCAGTGGCGACCACTGTGGCCACCACAGTGCGCATGTTGCTGGAGGGTGGCAGCACTGTGTAGGAGCTGTTGCTGGGGAAGGTGACAGTGGGTGCATTGTCATTCTCATCCATCACGAAGAGAGACACGGTGGCTGTGGCAGAGCGTGGTGGCTCACCCCCATCCACTGCCTTCACCTTAAAGGTGTAGCTGGTCTGCTGCTCACGGTCAAAAGAGACAGTGGAGAATATGGTTCCGGTGTCATTCTCAATGGAGAAGATGCCAGCTACCTGGTCATGGTCCCCAGGCTGGATGGAGAGGCTGAGCTCTGCGTTGTGGCCCTTGTCAAAGTCCATCACAGTCACCATGCCCACAGGGCTGTTGGGCTGCAGGTTTTCTTTCACATAGAAGGTGAACACATCCTGCATGAAGCGCGGCTCATTGTCATTGCGGTCCGACACTCGCACCACCACTGTAGTGGAGCCCTGCAGCGATGGCACCCCCTTGTCCCGTGCCGTCACCTGAAATTCATAGGTGTCACGCTGCTCGCGGTCCAGCACTGCCTGCACTGACACATCCCCAGAGTCAGGGTCAATGCTGAAGATGCTGCCTGGTGCCTCTGAGGAGAGGGATGAGGCCTCCAAGGAATAGGTGATTTCAGCATTCTTGCCACTGTCCGCATCTGTGGCAACCACTGTGGCCACCCTCTCACCAGGCAAGTTGTTCTCTGGAAAGGAGACCTCCAACATGGCCTGGCTGAACGTGGGAGGGTTGTCATTAGTGTCCCCGACCCGCACCAGCAAGGAGTTGTTGCTGGACAAGCTGGGGCTGCCTGAGTCCACAGCCACAATCACTACATTGTAGTCACGCACAGCTTCATAATCCAGAGGGGCTGAGGTGTGGAGGAAATACTTGCGCTTATTCTGTGGCTCCCCTTCACCCTCGCTGGCTGGTTTGAGCTGGAAGGGCACATCACCCACCACGGTGCAGGTCACCACACCATTTTCACCTTGGTCCCGGTCTGACACCTGCACCAAGGCAATGGGCGTGTCCACTAGCACATCCTCGGCCACGCTTGCCACCCCATCCCGGAGTGGGATGCGCCCGATTTTCCGGATGTCAATGGTGGGCACGTTGTCATTTTCATCCCGGATGTTCAGCACGACAGTGGCCTTGTCTGTCTTGGGGGGCTGGCCCCGGTCTCGGGCCATGACAGTGAAGCGAAGCTGGTTCACCTCCTCCCGGTCGATGCGGTGCAAGACGCTGAGCCAGCCCGAGGTTTCGTCCAGTCGCAGTAGGCGCCTGACGGACTCAGTGGCCGCCCCGAAGACGTACTCGATCTGCCCGTTCACTCCCACGTCCAGGTCGGTGGCTCGCAGCTGCAGGATCGGGGTCCCAGGGCTGCTGTTCTCTGCCAGGTCCGCCTCATAGACGCTCTTCTCGAAGCGGGGGCTGTTGTCGTTCACGTCGGTGATCAGCACCCTCAGAATGGCCTGCGAGGACCGTGCCGGGTCGCCGCCGTCCCGCACGCGGAGGCTGAGCTCGTAGGAGTCCCGCTGCTCCCGGTCCAGAGCCCCCTTGACGATCAGCTGCGGCTGCTTCTCCCCGTCCAGGGTGTCGGCCACCTGCAGCTCGAAGACGCTGCTGCGGGCTGCCGCCTCCGCCTCCTGCCGCCGCTTGCTGCCGCTGGGGAAGGGGGCGCTCTCGGGGGCCGCCGCGGCCGAGGCTCCCCCGCCGCCTCGGCGGCCGCCGTCCCCGCCAGGCTCCTGCAGCAGCTCGTACCGCTCGATGCCGTTGCGGCCGAAGTCCCTGTCGGTGGCGGTGGGGAGCAGGTAGAGGGTCCCCACGGGCCGGTTCTCCTCCACGGTGAGCGTGAGGACGGGGGAAGGGAAGGTGGGGGTGTTGTCGTTGATGTCCAGGATGATGACCCGGCCCTCGAAGAGGTCCACCCAGCTCTGCGAAGGGCCTATGACCGACACCTCGAAGTCCAAGAAGCACTCGTTCTCGTCGAAGATCATCTGGCACTGCGGCAGCTTTTCGCGGTCGATGCGCCGCTCTGTGGTGCTCAACTCCCCGGTCATGTTATCGATCTTTAGATAGTCAGAGCCTGACTCCAAGCTGAATGTCACCTCTCCGGAGCCCGTCACGATCCCCAAGTCGGAAGCCACGTTGCCGATGCGGATGTCGGCGGGTCCCTCCTCGGCCAGCCGGTACTTCAGGAGCTGCTTAGCCGCTGCCAGGCTGACCCAGAGCGGCGGAGGCAGGAGGAGCAAGAAGCAGCAGCAATGCACAAAGCGAAGGAGGGTCTGCATCTTCCTAATCTTCCTAGTACCGAACCCCCCCGCCCTCCTCTCACTCCCACCTGCCCCCCAGTAAATTGCCTTGATAAGCCAACAGAGCGTCTGAGAGTCCAAGTGATCAATTATAAAATCCTTCTATTTCTGGAAACTTACTGTCTCAAGACTTTTACAGTTCGTGGTCAAAACCCTGCTGCTGGCTCTTCTGCTCTCCCTGCCTTCCAGTTGCAATATACTTACAGTTCGCGGGACAGTGTATTTTGCTTTTTAAAGATTCATCTCAGTAGATAGGATGGGATTTTCGTCCTCCTCCTCCCCGTTCTCCTCCTCCTCTCTGATTATACTGTAATCACTTTGCAAGGTTTGCAATAAAAGCAGGAGCAGTTCTGTACAATTCGAAGCCCCCCAGGTCGTCTTCAACACCAGAATTAACTACGATTCACACACTCTCTCCCTTTTCTCTCTCACTCTCTCTCTCTCTTTCTCCCTCTCGCTCACCCGTTTACGACCAAGGCATTAGCTTTATTCTTCCCCCTCTCTGCACACACTGGGGAAAAAAATTGTGATTCGCTGTATTCAAAGGGCTTGGGTCCGGGAAAACTCCAAATCTTCTTAGCAATGGACAGTTCTTGGAAAAAAAAAATTAAAAAAAAATCCCAGTAATGTCGGTAGCTGCACAGCTGATAGGAGAAGAACCCCGAATATTACAGTGCAGTCCACAGAATATCCCCTTTCTTTGGCAGAAAAGCACCCAAATCCATCTTCAGAAATCGCCTAAAATATTCAGCTCTTTCTCCGGAGCTGATTTTTTTTTTAACAACCCTGCGCAAGGTCATTAGTCACAAAGCAACGACACAGAAACTGCAGAAGCCACTTGCCCAGAATTTGCAAGGCTGGAGATATAAAAATAGACACACAACAGTCCCAAGTTTGTTTCTGCATCCGCAATTTTTGTGTGTGCCTTACCTGCATTTGCACTGCATGTGTTATAGCAATCTGGATCTGCAGCACTGAGAGCGATTCACAAATGAGATTTCAGTCTCTCTCTCCTCTTCCTTCCCGTCCCAATGCAGGTAACCAGATCTGAACTTGATCCTTTCAGTTCAAAGGTTAGCAAACAAAACTATGTATCCAAAGGCAATTATTGGTCTCTCGTAATTGTACCCGGAGCGGAACAAGATGTAACTGAATCCCCCATGTGAATTAACACAGATCTGAATTACATCCATATAAAGCGGAATGGCAAAGGGGAGGGGAAAAGAGACGCGACGCGATTAAAAAAAAAAAAAAAAAAAACAGAGTTCTATTTGCAAATAAAATTGTATCAGTCAGTTGTTTCCTGTGATCTGCACCGCCACAGTGGGTGAAATCTGCAATTGTGTATTCCCTCCTATGTCTTTCAGAGAAGTGTGGATCAGGCGCTTTCAGAGCAGCTTGTGCTTTAAAATGTTGAATGGCAATTGAGAAGCTTCACACTCGTAAAAAAAAAAAAAATTAAAAAAAAGGAAAAAAAAAAGGAAAAAAAAAGAGA
>VXBU01002272.1:52455-74916 GCA_013400315.1 Bombycilla garrulus
GAGGGGGGGGAGGGGACGGACGGGGTTGTGCTGGCCGTGTGTCTCCCAACATCCCCCTGCATCCCGCTCGCTCGAGCGGAGAAAGAGTAGAATTACCCCCGCACCCTCTCTCCGCCTCCCCGGTTCCGCGACCCGCGCACCCACAGCTTCCCGGGTGTCGATCGGAACAGGCGCAGCTGTTTCAGGCGGCGGAGGTTTGTCCCTCTCGGTCAAATCTGTTGCGCAGTGTAACTCCCCCCCTCTCCCTGCTGCCCCCCCTCTCCGATGCACACAGACGCCCACACGCGCTCAGACACGACTCGGCATTTGTCCTGGTGAGATCAAGTGGGAAGAGGGATCACAAATGTAATGGTCTGTAATAAATAAAATAGCCCGAGATGCTGGTGATAAACAGAGGGGAAATAGGACATTGTGATCTTAGAGGGAACATCTGATAACGCCACTGAAGTGGCATCTTGCATGTGGGAAGGAATCCGTCTTGCTGACAATCGCAAGCCTGCTGTATGTGGGGAAATCCTAAAGCAGCCTGGGAGGTTCCCCGGCTCTCCTCATCCCCCAAGCCCCAGCTGCACTGAGGCTTTGTTGTCGTTGTTGTCGTTGTTGATTGGAAAGACAGGGATCATCGTTAAAATATGCAGATATAATTAATGGCTGGTTTATCTTCGTGTGTTGGCTGAGCCTGGCTTCCGCCGCCGACAGCCCAGCTCGAGTCCGCAGTTGGCGCTTTCAGCCCACGACAATTTGGTTTTCACAGTTCAGGAATGTCAGTGGCTCTCACTGGAAAATTACTTCTGGGATCTGCAGTGGGAATCAGGCTCTGGTTAAAGACAGACAGATTATTTACATATCTATACCACTATACACATTAACAAATACCTACTGCATATTTGCATATTTGCGCTCACAAACGAAAATGAAGCTTCAGAGGGGGAAATGCTGCCTTGAAAGTAACGTTTTCATAATAATACGTGGAAAAGATTAAACACAGTAAACATGACAAAGTTCGAAAGCGGGGTAAAACCAAGAATAGAACCCCCACATTAATCAGTTAAAGCCATTTGACGGAAAGGCGAAACTAACTCAAGAACTCCACCAAGGGACAAGCAGCTGAAATGACACCGCAACAGCACGGAGCCCGCGGTGACCTTTGATCTCTCCAAAGTGTCTTGCTGATCTGGTGCAATTCTGTTGTGACCTCTTCACTCCCTGCCGTACCACAAGTGCCCTCTGGCCTCCTCGGGGCTCCCTGGGTTCCTCGCAGTGAATATACTGGGAGGCCGGCTGAGTTACAGCGAGTGCTGATGCTTAGCCAGTGTCTTTCACAGCTTTGCAAATACGCTTGCTGCGTAGTAGCATGTAATACACAGCAGTGATTAAATTATTCATTGCAGCAACAGCCTTTCTGATTGACATTTAAATGTTAAGAGTTTAAATAAGAAAACCAATGCACATCTGTGCTTATTTAACTGAATGCTAGCTAAGCATTAAACCAGTTACTTTGTTTAAATCCTCTCTCTTTTACTCTCTTTGAGAATTTTGAGCTAGATTATGCACCATAAAAGTTATTGACAGAGCAGAATTAATCTGTGCTGGATAACAGTTGTTAAATCTCGCATGATTATAATCCTTCATTCTTAAACTCATATCTGAAGTCTATTCAAAGTGAAAGGTTCTTGCACAGGCATGATTCCATCAGCATTTCTGAGTTCTCGCATTTATAAATTATGAAAATTAATATTTAGCCAAAGAGATAGTGATTCTGTTTACTAAGATTTTTGCTGTGTGTATATATTCCTTACAAATCACAATTATTAACAATACAATTTTTTTTCTCTTCTTTTCTTTTCTATTCTTTTTCTCTCCTTTCTTTCTTTCTTTCTTTCTTTCTTTCTTTCTTTCTTTCTTTCTTTCTCTTTCTTCTCTTTCTTTCTTTTCTGTCTTATTTGTCATGGAAGACCTTTTACAGACAGTTTTTTTTCCCCAGATGTTGAAAATAATCTAACCACTCATAACCATGCAGAAATGACCGGCAGAGTATGCTTAAAATCAGAAGGAAAAATTAATGAAAGGTCTTTAAAAATAATATGAATTTTTATGAGGGGAGCCCTATTTTTGTTAAATTTGTTTCATATGCAACTGCTAACTTTCCTGCATTTCTAGGGATATAAATGAGTGCTGCATCCAGCCCCGCTATTTTATAGATTTATTTTTAAATTAAACTGTTGTTCATGTTCTCTAAATGCAAAGTAAATGATAGAAAAAAATTAGGGTGAGCTTTCATGAATTCCTATAAAAATAGAGGGAAATTGTGAGTCTTTAGAACATATTCTAAATAAAGAGATACAATGATACATTCAGGAGAGAGAATTATTTAAATGAAATATATGAGAACCAGGTAGAACTGGCAAAGAAAGAAAAATATATTCGTTGTCACTGAAAATATTAAATGTCTACAGCTGATATGTATATAGATTCACTAACAGAGAACAGCACAGTTACTTCAGGAAATAACTTAGGGTTTTGTTTTATTTTATATATAATGTTTCCAAGGTGGATATCAGTACCTAGCACACTGAAGGTCTCATAGTGCTTTGTAAATTATCCCTATAAGATAAAAGAAGGGCAAGGATCTGTTCAGTCACTCAGGCAAACCACTAAAAAAAAAAAAAAATACTCTTTCCATCTTTCCAGATTAAGTTCATTAGACCATAGTTTTGCATTTCTTTATGTTATTTTAATATATTCTGGATTCACTACAAGATTTTTCTTTAAATATGTGGCAGTCATTTCTGCTTTATTTGGTGGATTGCTGGAAAGTCAAAGAACTCTTTCCGAAGCCTTTAAAACTGGTTTGTATTCCAGAGAACTACACATACAAAGAAAATCTTGTGTCATGAAACTTGATGGATAGCAGTAAAATACAATAAACTGTTATAGATATATTGAAATACAGATGTTTTTAAGCTTGTGCTCTCGCTTACTTCTGCCAGATAACCTTTATATACCAAAATGAGTACACACGCTTTGTAAAATCGTTTTGCCTCAAAGTACTCTTGAAGATTTCTTGACCTAATGTGATTTTTCAATTCTATGTTCTACATTTTTTTACTGTTTCTTTAGGATGCTACAAATAGCTTTTCTGTGAATTAAAGTTTTCTTTCATTTTGAAATTAAAATCCCGAGAGCACAAAATCTTTTGTCTAATATTTTTAGTGCATCCTGTGCAGCTTTATTTTTTTTAAATATAATTTAGGAGAGCATAAGACATCTGGCATATCATCATGGTTCCACTGTGTCAGTTGCCTGTTGAGCAGAAGACAAAATACTCAAGCAATATGGCAACTCTGAGAAGTTCTGAAGAAGAACCTGTGATATTATAATTCAAGCACTGTTATGGATAATTGAACACTGTGCAGCTCTATTCCTTTCTGTAAGTTAATGCCAATATATGGTAGTGACTACATCTAAAACAAAATGTATAAATCTACACATATACTCACTTAGTTGGGAGCTTTATTGTTTCTGTCTGCTTTATCAAAACAATTTGTGCTCTCTGGCAGAAAAAAAAAAGAGTAGTAGTTGTATAGAACAACTAGGGTATAGAACACAGTTGTTCTATATTAGGGAAATAAGTTCGGTGGCAAAGACAGTAATTTTGAATGGGATCAAGCTGGTGATTGCTTATTGGACAGGCTATTTGGCTTTGTTCTGCAATGTTTAAAACTTCTTTACCAGGTATTTTATAATGTCAGGCTTGTCACTCCTTTTCATATGAAAAGTGCATCGTTAGAATCCTTAGAGGTCATGTTGCTATAAACATTCAGACAAAGTTTTCCCTTAAGTCATTGTTTGACCCTATCAGAGTCATGACTATTCACTGAAAAAAAAGTAAGGGCTATTCACCTGTTACCATCAACTGTTAATGGTGAGCAGGAGAAAGTATGAAGAAATGGAGCCCTTTGTGCCTTTCCCTGAACTGCATTAAAACAGAAACTTATATATCCATGCCTATACTGTACAGGCCTATACTGAACAGCATTGGTATTTAGCCAAAATGGCAGTTAGAAGCCGAAGAAGGCCCTGATTCTGTCACCCTAAAACAAGATTGTTTTAGAAGCAATAGGAATGGCCAAATGTATTTTAGGCTGTTAAGCACTGGTACATACCTGATCAACTTTGCTTCTAAAATGTTTTGCACTGCTTTCTGAACTTCCAAAATAAGGGGGAATTAAGGGGTTGTATCCACCCTTCCTGTGAGAAAGATTACATAGCCTGACATTGAAATCTTCTGTTCTCCTGCTGTCTCACTTGCACTTTTTGCCATGCAGAGACAGCCATACCTTTATGTCTGGTTTAGCTGTTTTGCAAAGATTCTTGGTGATCATCCTTTGCATAATTACGTTTTTAGAGTCCTTTATAAGACTAATAAGTACTGTACAGAGTGAGTTTTTATGACCTACAACATATCTAGAGGAAGAGAGGTACTGATAAGTTTCTACACTTTTCATCTTCTGATAGAAACCTGACATATTTTTAGTTCATTCATTCTGTGAGATGATTAAAAAGTTGCTCTTCAACAAACTCAACCTCATCCAGGGCTCAGAAGGAAATAACTGCAATGTAAGCACATTAAGGAACAGACAGGGCTAGCCAAAGTATACCTCTTTCTTTCCCTCCTAAGATCATGGGGAAAAGAGAAAAGCAGCCTAATATTGTGATAAAACCTCAGCCTGCAGCAGCTGACTGTGGTTAAGGATATAGAACCTAATCCAAAGCACACAGAAGTCAACGGAAGCACTTTGACTAAATAAGCTTTGCATTAGGCACCTAGTGAATGAATGATGTTTAAAGCATTCATGTAGATCTTAAGCAGATGAGTGAAGAAGAAAATTATGTGCATTTGAATAAAAATAAATGACATTAAAGCACTTGGTGCTTTGGGGTCAGCAAAATGCTATTTTGCTGACCCCAAAGATCATCTTTATGACCCAGAATAAACTGACATTCTTGGACTCTGAGTCCTATCCTCCATTAGTGCAAGAAGTCATGTTGGATGAAAAGCATATCTTTAAAATACATGTTTGTGTATATATATGTAAAATTCTTATGTTAATACTAATCTTAAAGTTCAATACATTATAAACATCTGCAGGCTCTTTTTACCCATTCATGTGTTTACAGAGTGAATTTCTCTCATCTTAGGGTTGGGTTTTTTTCTGCAAAATAATACAGGATTTTTCAATTTCCTTTCATGATCTAAATTCTGCATTCCTGGTATTGTGCTGATGAACTTCCCCTTCAGCTTTCTCCACTCCATTTTTAATGACGTCTTCAGTGAATCTTTGTTTAATATGGAGGACACAGATGGTTTATGATTTTATCATGAAGATGTACTCTCCTTCATGTGGTAGTGTTGAAGATCTCTTTAACACAAAAATATTATGTTTAATACTCTGTATTAGCATTTTTCATAGCTACATCATGTTTTGATGACTATTAGTCCTTCTTTAGAAGATTTCTTCTTCTCTGTCATTTTGAGCTGATAAACTCACAGTTTATAACTGAAAATCTAGTTACATTGCCCTTTGTACTCTTAAATGTGATCCCATTTCTATTATAGAAATCATCGAGTAATCTGATTTTTCTTGTTTGTTTTTATAATTTTGATTGTTCTCAGACTTGCTTTACCAGCAAATTTCAGCAGGGTGCTCTGAGGCTTTATGATCTAGTTTTTAACTCAAATATCAGAAAGATTTATGGCAAGACACCCCATAAAGAACCCCTTAGAAGCTTCCATCTATTCATGCAGACACCTAACACAACCTATTGTCCTCTCCTGATTAGTCAATTCTTTATCTTCTCTGTCTTAAGCAATTCTTTTTGAATCAGATTTTGTCAAAAACTGTTTTGAAGTCCAGATATGTGAGATTTCTTGCCTTGAATACATGATAAATTATTAAAGATATAGATATACAGTAGTATCTTCTCTCAAATGATTTTAGTAAGTTTGATTTATATTTCTGTTCTCTGTACTTCTGTACTTCTTTTATCAAGAATAGTGTGGCCAGGGAAGTGATTGTCCCAGTGTACTTGTTACCAATGAGGCCACACCTTGACTCCTGTATCCATTTCTGGGACCCTAAGTGCAAGAAGGGCTGGAGCATTTCCAGATAAGGGCAATGGAGCTGGGGAAGGGTCTAGAGGGTAAGTCCTATGAGGAGTGGCTGAGAAAGACCATAGGCCTGGGGTTGTTTAGCCTGCAGAAAAGGAGGCTCAGGGGCCACTTTATTACTCTCTACAACTGCCTGAACAAAGGTTTTAGTTAGGTGGGGCAGCCAGCAAGAGAACAAGAGGACATACAGTCATGCTGCACCAGCAGAGGTTCAGGCTAGACATCAGAAAGGGTTGTTAAACTTTGGAATGGACTGACCAGGAACATGGTGGAGTCACCATTCATGGAAGCATTCAAGAAATGGCTGGATGAGACGTTTAGAGGCGTGGTCTAGTTCACAAGGTAGTGTTCAGTCGAAGGTTGGGCTTGATGATCTCGGAGGTCTTTTCCAACCTAAATGATTCTGTAATTCTGTTCAATTACTCATTCTTAGCTTTGAAATTTTTTTAAGCTTTGCATTCTAAACCCATCAAAAAAATCTTACTGAGGCATTATTTATTTCCTCTCTTCTCTTTCCCTTTTGAAACTGATATCCTTCCTAAAATCTCTTGTTCTAGCATCTTCAGGTATATGCATTAATTTCTTCAGAATTCTTCAGTGAAGGTTATCTGGACTATTGGCTTAGAATATTTTGTAGTCTTTGAATTTATTTAGTTTCAGATGTGATAATTCTTCTACTAGCTTAGCTTTCATTTTGTTCATTTCAACATCACAATCCTTGTTGGGACCGGAAACAATGTACAAAACTTATTTGGGTTTCTCTAGGTAAAAATTTATAATTTTACTTATTTTTGTATTTATTGCACATTCTACAAAAGTGGAGCCAGTGCTTTCTTAGCAATTTTTGAATAAGAGCTAAAGGTTTACATTTGACACTTCACTAATGGGTACAAGGTGTAAAACTGTGAACATATTTGCCTATTTTGCCACTGCGTGTTTTCTTGTCTGTCTTGTCTATATATTACCTACATTAGCTTCTGAAAATTCATAATTTTGAATATCTGAATGCTTTATATTAAAAGAAGGGCAATGAAAGTGAAGATAAGTAGATCATTCCAGAACAAAGGAAGCTATATGTAACCAGAAGGAACTTTGCACTTTCAAGGAATTAAATTATAAACAGCTAGATAAAAAAGTAGGTAAAAAGACTCTGAAAACATGGGTTTGCTACTTACAAAAACAGAGCCATCCAGAATGTCAATAGTCAATCCAAATGACAAGCAATATTACCAGCTGCCAGATGTTATCAAGCTGAATTTACAGAAAGTGTATATTTATATATATATAAATAAAGTCTATGATAAACAACATTCCATGGAGAGTTTTGTATCAAATACCTTGGAGAAGTTTAGAGAGACAAATCAGAATGAAAAGTTTAGAAATAGAATAATAGTCAGGCAAAGATAGGAACTGTTTTAAGGAGGATATATTTAATTTATTGCAGTTTCAAAAAGTTTATGAACATAACATATTGATAAGAAAACTTTTTTAGTTTTCATCTTGTATCATTCTTGAAAGAAGTTATTCACTTAACTTGATATTATTACTCCTCTGAAAGATATAAGTAAGAATGACTATTTTGACTTCATGACACTTCAAATAATATATACCATTTTAGTTGCTTATTACTTTACTGAGCTTTAGCATATAACTTCTTTACAAGTTCAAAGCTATATTTAAACTTTTGAAAAAAGTCAGACTTATTCAGTGATACCTGATAATGAAGCTAGATTTACCCATGATGAAATTTATAGGTAATCTTATTTAAATATTGTCAGTGTTTTTATACATTTCCCTATGAACCTGAGCTTTTAAGAGGCTAACTTTTGGGTGTTTTTTCATCTAAATATAAACATCTATCAATTCAAATTTGTTGAAATTTACATAACAGTGCTAAGGACTTGATGTTTTTAGAGAATAAGTTCCTCAAATATTTTATTCACATTTTACGTAGCCCAAATTTGGTTAACTAATATTCTATTGACAATTTCATCTCTTTGTCCAGAAACTACAATACTCTGGTATTATGTGACCTCTCTTCTGGGACATAACAATGCTATCAGGAAGCTTCCATGTTTGAACATAGAGGGATGAAAGCTAGGTCTGAAAAAAAGAAAAAGATGAAGAAATGCTATTGACTGTTCCAGGTATCAGTGATGTCAAAAAATAGCCATGAATTTTGCTATAAAATTATCCCATTCATGCTTTCTCTGAACAATGATAACATTGTATATATTTAGTCCAAATTGCAAAAGTTTTTGCTAATGACCAACCACATATGTATCAATAAGAAAACATATGACTTAACTTTTGTTGTTTTTTCTTTTTTTTTTAAATTCAGTTTTGGCTGGGAAGCAACCTAGCAAAAAAAAAAAAAGGTAAAATCCATAAACTAATATCAAGAACGATATTAATATTGAAAAATATGAATACTATAGTCAATATAGTCCTCAGAAGTCAGAAAATATCAGAATAATACCTTCAGCATACCCTTAATTCAATTATTACAATCTAATTACATGTTCATGTATTCTTTTTGCACTGAATTAAATTTGGAATAAAATAAAATAAAATAGGAAAATAAAAGAAGAAAGAGTAAAGAAAAAAGTGCAAATTAAAAAAAATCAAATATATAAAGAATATAATTGAATACATTAATGCCTATTTTTATTTAATTACACGGAAGAAATATATAAGTTTGGACTTATTAAGAAACTTTTTCTCATGGTCTTGCTGCCCACTGTTAGAACAGCATCCTGCACACAGAATTATTAAATGGAATTTTTTATGGTGTATATCACTGCATTGTGTAAAAAATTTAAAAACTTTATGTACTTTGTGGAAAATTGTATTATACTGTGAGCTATCAAGACTCCAGTTTTAAAAATAGGGAGATACTACAGAAATTGAGGTAAAAAATATCCTTTGATTTAGTATATCTAATTTGAGTCTTTAATATCCATATTTTTGAGGAGTGTTTAGAATTACATAGTTTTACATATCCAACCCAATCTCTCACTGACATGAGGTGTGCCTGGAAATGTTCACTCTTCAGCAAAACAGTCTCATGATTTCAGGTAAGAATTCAGACATGGTGAAATCACAATCAAAATGTTCTGTGGTATCATGAGGGAATTCTTTGCTGGAAGTGAATATCAGTCTCCAACTTCAAAACAACATTCTAACACTATGAAACCTTGGATTTTGCCTTGATTTAACATCAGAGAAGGTCAGTTCTATACAAGGCAGCAAGGAGAGAAAAGTATGGCTCTAATGAAAGACTATGAAAGACTATGTCAGACTTCATAAGTACCTTTACTTGTAAAAGAACAGGAACTATGATTACACCTATAGCTTCATTTCATAATTTTCTAACTACGGAATGAATACTTAAATTTTGACCCTAAAAATGCCCTTTTAATATAATTTTGTGGCATATAGTAATTTCTATTGCAGAGTACAGCACAGATCCCTATCTCTACAAAAGGAAATGTACTTAGGTATGCAACACTTTGGAGAAGAAGGAACTGGGGTGTGGGGAAGAACTCCTGAATAAGCATACGTGGGAGATGCACAGATGGTGGAAGTTCTCAAATGTTCTATGATTCTCTCTGGGCATCTTTTGCTATATAAGTGTGATAACATTTGTTAGAAGGCATGATTAAGGCTTTGTAGGCTTCACAGATGGAATGTAATTTAGTGGAAAGACTTGAAAGAAAGAAGATTCAGACATGAAATGTATTCCATGAAAGAAAGGGATCAGGTCCAGAGAGGCAACATAGATACAATAATTAAATATTGTTCTGTAAATTTTTCTATGAAAGAAAAGGCAGGAAAAAGTTCCCTTATCCCAGGGATATCTCTGCTTTTCTCAAACGAATATATAACATAAAACATATTAGGAGTTCAGAAAACTAATTTTAAGTTACATATTAAATTAAATAGTGTATAAGGTTACAGCAAAACTTCTACCCTTTCAACTTCCAGCAAGCCTCATACCCACTATGCTGTATATGTCTGGTAGGAAAGCAAGCACCTTGGTGAAATAGGTTGGTAAACTTCAGAATGGCAATAAACTTCTATTTCTCCTGACTTCCACTTGAGAGAAATGGAAGAAAGTCATACCAGAAAAATTAATTTAAAATAATTTAGATCCCATTTCAGAGATTCCTGGATAACATGTATACATATGCTTGTATGCGTATATTTGAACATATATATATATATATGTATGTATGTATGTATGTATGTATGTATGTATGTATGTATGTATAGTCGCTTGATTATAGTAAGAAAATATTTGACTAATAGTTGCTGCTGTAAAGTTTCATAAAATGCAAGAGTTGTCAATAGGGCATTAGAATTATTTATCAACACAGAATATGGTCATTTATATACACCAGAATATGATCAATTTTCTCAGATTCATCAATAGAAAGACTTGGAGTAAATAATTCATGGGGTTTTTTTGCCTTTTCAAGTATTTCAAAAGCAGAAATAGCTTTTAGAAAATAGCTTTGCTTTTAATAGAAACGGATTAGATGCCAACTAAATGAGTGTAGAAGAATGCAAACATCACTACTGATTCCCATTTATGCTGGAAATTCAAGGTCTGAGACAGAGAACAGCGTGTGTGGTAGTGCTTTCTTACTACACATGTGCTCTCATCAAAACCATTCAAGGCTCCTGTCACTTTGACCTACTAATTCAAAAAAACAGAAGGAACTCTGGGCCAAAGTGAGGACTAATCAATCATGAAATGCTATTTTTAAAATCATATTTTGCTCTCCATAAAGGGAAGAGAAAACTTCTAAATATTCAGCTTGTGCCTTATAATCACAACAGTAATATCTCTGTTAGCAATTCTTCAATAAATCTGGATGCAATCTGGGCAGAGACAAACATATTCCCATCTTGTAGCTGTTTATTTTGTATCTGAGACATAATTTTGAAGAAAAAAACATACCTTTCTAAAACAGAGGGCATATTTCCATTTTAAAGGAGAATGTTGGAGAGCCAGACTCTCATATTTGATGCACAAGTATATTGTGCCCAAAATCTCACTTGCTGGTAGCCTGTTCTTGATAAGGTGTTTAGTTTTACTGGCTGTCTTTCTTCAGTGTTTTTTGTTTCCCAGAGCTTCATAAAAATATTTATGTGCTAATTTAAGGCATTCTAAAGTCAATCAGTTGCAAATGTAAGGTTGTATTATGGAACTTTCCTCTACTTTAGTGTGGTTAATGACTATGTTCCCATGACTTTTAAAAGGACTGGTGCCTCAGCACATTTTCAAAATTATGCCATTTGAAGACATTTCCATTTATAATGCAGCTTAAATCTCATTTCCCTCAATATGTACCCTCAGTCTATTTTAAGGCTTCTCTGGAAAAAAATATATATCTCAGTTGCTCCTTCTGCTCTTAATGCCTTCCTAGTCTCAGTAAGAGCAGAAACCAACCGATGCCTCATTCTGATACTCACAGAGACAATATGCAGACACTGCACTATCCACCATTCCTGGCGAACAGCTCTGTCTTACCATTTCAAATTATCTACACACACAGCTGCTGCTTTGTGTGTCTGCTAAAGCTTCATGCCTCTCTGTAGTCTCTATGACTTCACAGCTTCCCTGTAGGAACTTAGAGTAAGACTGGTAAAGACTCCCTTAATTGCAAGATACTGCAGATCCTAACTGGGAGAAAAAAGTGCATCACCTGAAATAGTGGCACAGACACAGTCCTGGATGAGTGGAAGAAGGAAAAATAGAAGAAGTTATAAAGATGGGGAGAAAAGAGATGGAAGATGTACTATTTGATTGTCCTTAACTTGCTGAGTCAGCAGGAGCTAGGAGCTCTGCAGGGGCACTCTTAGCCTTCACATTTCTCCATAGAAACCCCATCTAGCCAACTAAATTACCAGCAATTGAGATGCTGTATCCAGCTATTCTCATTCAGTGTGAAGGTTACTGTATTGTGGAGGCAGTGGTAGAGGAAATAAGGAAAATATTGCTAGACCATGCCCCTCACATAAAATAATGGAAAGCATCAAATATGGATCAATTTTGGGCTGTTCACTGCTGTAGTTGTTAGCAAAATAAAGCATTAGATATTGTGCAGACATACAGTTTCTAATTTAGAAACTGTAGTGGTTTTCGTTTCTCAGCCAATGCACCAATTAATATAGCGGGTCTAGTGTTGGACAAATCACCAGTGCACCTACTAGAATTATGTACTCATTTTCTGCTGTGAGGTAAGGATTAGAAAGAAAGCAAAACAGGCTCAAACTTTAAAGGGTATAAAGAAAACAGAACTAAAAAAAATAAATAAGAAATCAGAATAAAACCTTCAGAACACTTCTTCTTCCACACCCTCTTTTCTTTCCCCTGACAATGTAAAGAGACAAAACCTGGGATTTTCAGTCAGTTTACCACCTATAAAATAGGCTTTCTTCAGTTCTCTTAGGGAGAGGAGTCTTTCTTGCCATGCCATGGAGACTTCTCCAAAAGTTCTCTCATGGGTTTTAACTTCCACAAATAGCAGCTGTTTGGAAATCTGCAATCATGAAGTCACTCTCATCTCTTGCACCCTTCCNATCTGCAGTCATGAAGTCACTCTCATCTCTTGCGCCCTTCCCATAGCTGAGTTCACAGGCCATGTCAACTTATTGGGGTGTGATTTTAAGGATGAGCTTTTTAGCATAAAAACAAAACTTCATCCATCTCCGGTAACAGAGGTTTTCTTCTTCTATTCTTGCGGCAAAGTTTCTCATCTCCCTCATCTCTCTCTATTCAAGCTTCTCATTTGATTACAGCTACTGCAACATCTGTTTATTTCAACTCTGACGCTTCTGCTCATGGCTGTAGTTAGAACACNAAAGTTCTCTCATGGGTTTTAACTTCCACAAATAGCAGCTGTTTGGAAATCTGCAATCATGAAGTCACTCTCATCTCTTGCACCCTTCCCATAGCTGAGTTCACAGGCCATGTCAACTTATTGGGGTGTGATTTTAAGGATGAGCTTTTTAGCATAAAAACAAAACTTCATCCATCTCCGGTAACAGAGGTTTTCTTCTTCTATTCTTGCGGCAAAGTTTCTCATCTCCCTCATCTCTCTCTATTCAAGCTTCTCATTTGATTACAGCTACTGCAACATCTGTTTATTTCAACTCTGACGCTTCTGCTCATGGCTGTAGTTAGAACACTACATCCCTGCAATGCATTTCATTAATTACAGGGGGAAAAAAAAAACAGATATATTATACAGACCTTCACCAAAGTCTTACAAAAAAAAATTTCAGTCCTCTGGGAGTCCACCCTGTCCCGGGCGATCCCAGATGTGTAAAAAGTCTTTGTTTCCAACCCACCTGCAGAAGAATCAGTCTGGAGTCTTCAGCTGTTGTTCTCAAGGCTGTTTATTGTTATCTATTACAGTTTCTTTCTGCCCTGCTGCAAGCTGCCCAGCAAGAGAGTTCGAGGCATTCTGCCCGCCCCTGAGCCGGAGCTCTCCTTTTATACTATCAAATATGTAAACTTTATTTAATTTCCAATACCTATCACCTATGTTAGACAGTGACTTTCTACTCTAAACCAATCCAGATGTGCCACTATCACCAAGAAGATGGAGGCTAGGAAGAAGAAAGGGAAAAGGACAGGGCAACACCCTGATCCCTCCATCTTGTCCCTCAGACCCCCATGTACAGAATTTTATACACCCCCTGTACAAAACCCCAAACTTTTTTCTTTTGCTCTATAATTACTACAGTTTTACTACTTAAACTTTGGTGATTTCCAGTTCTTCATATAAAGTTGGTAACTTGTTCCATGGATGAAAATCAAAACCACAGGCACTCTCGGTGGCAAGCCAGGGTCTCAGACTCCCCTGCCAGGGCTGAAAAGCCTTCTGGCCAGGGCTCAGGTCATTCAGGAATGTCATAGGAACCCCCTGGGTTCTGACACAGTACAAGACTAAAGCATCTTCTCAATCCCCTCCCATCTATAATTTAGCTCCTTCTTCACGGACCTCAGTGTCCCATGTTGTTTCCTCTAAATATCTTCACACTTTCCTTTTCCTGATTCGGGAGAGAACTGGTGTTCGCAGATTTGTTTGTTCTCAAGCTTTATCAGACTTTATCAATTGAAACAGTTTTTATAGAGATCTGCAACGCTGAAAGGTTGATCTCGTCCAGGCTCCGCAATCGAGGAATCGCTGTGTCTGTCGCTGTCGATCACATGGTCCCCGCCAGCACCGTGCAACTTGCAGTGGCTGCCGGCGCTACCCCTGCACCTTTCCTTCATGCAGGGAGCCTGAAAAACGGAAGCTGCTCCACTGCTTTTGTCCTTCTGTCCACAGCACAGCTGGCTAAAAGCGGCTAAGCAAAGTCCATTGAGATTCATGCCGAGATAGCTGTGGCTGTGCAGCACTGCCCCAGTCATGCTGATTTCAGCTATGCAGTCCCGGCATGTGGCTGCTCCCGGACCAGGCTGGTGGCAGCCATTCCTGGCCCCAGCCTCTCTTGGCCTTGGGGCTGCCCCCAGCACCAGCTCCAGGGCCACTCCCAGTTCTGGTCCCAGCCACACGTTGGTCCCGGTGTTGGTATGTCCTGCAGCCAACATGGCTCGGCAGCGCCACCGGCAAAAAGGACGAGCAGGCTCTGCCAGGAAGGGGCCCAGGCCCATTGAGAAGGGGCCCCAGCCCGAGCTCTGCGCGGGGCCAGCCTGGCCAGTTATCTGTTCCTATGCTGGAAGAGAAAGAGCGTTTTCTGGGCTTTGTTCGTTTTAAATGGGTTTTTCCACAGAGGTGTGTTCAACTCTTTTAAGAGGTTTAACCGGGTGTCAGTCTTCAAAAATAGCCAACTGATTAATTCTTCAAAACTAGCCAGTTGATTGGTTCCACCAGGTCCCCACAGGGAACCGCCCCTGCCACCTATGGACTCCCTCCCCAACTAAAAACCAATCAATCTGTTAAACCATCACAGAAAGACCCACCATCAGCAAAGTGTTGAAGAAAAATCATCCTGGAGGAAAAGGATGAAGGAAATTCAATCACCATATTTTACTATAGAATTTGTGTTTGAATTTCAAAATCAAAAGCTTTAACTTGTATCTTTCTGTCCGGTTATCTGAAAGAAATTTCATGGAGACCTACTTGGCTTTTGCAAGAACATCTACATTCAGGCTTCATTTAAAAGGCCTAGAAAAATTAAATGCTTTCTCTGGGCCTGTTAACTTGTAATATTCATTCTTATACAAGTACTTAATGAGATATAAACCAGTGAGAAATATACCAACATTGCATCAAAGAATCCAGTAAGTTATATGGGGAAAGGTCCAGAAGAATGCATCAGCCACTGGTTTATCGGCTGTAAAACAGCAATTGCACTTTAGCCCTGCAGTTCAGTGATTCCTAATGAGTAGGGTTGCTCTCGCTAGAGAGATGTGCCAGTATTAAGGTAAAGCACAGAACAGAGTACAATCCAAAAAATGTATTAATTGAGGCTCTCTGCTCAGAGTGGCATTGCCAGCAGTAGCAAACTGAATGGTCAAGTACCAGAGTGTGAAAAAGCAGAGAAGTGGCAGAGAAAAGGACAATACAGTGTCCAGGAGAGCTTAGTACCAGTGATTTTTCTCTCTGCTCACAGTAAAATAGGTTAAATTAGCCAACATTCCTTGCCATATAACTCATTTTTCTGATACCAGTTGTAGCTTGGTGTTGGCATGTTGTATTATCCGGGACAGCCGAGTTACACTTTGGTGACTAGGTCTCTTGACAGTGCATTATTGATCAAGTCTTCACATGATCTAAGCTATTTACAAGGACATTGGTATACAGCTTGCAGAACAGAATGAATGATCATTCAGATTCAAAGTTATCAGTCCTCTGTGTTTTATATTTGAGTTTCAAGAAGAGAACTTAGATCTTAATTTCAGATTAATTTTTTCTTTCAATTATTAAACCTAGTTTTCTATAAGCCTTGCAAAGCTTTGACCACTGGGCATGAAAAAGTTTTCCAGGAGCAAATTAGGTAGTTGTTTATGAGAACACTTACCACCCCATGAGTTTTCTAAATCATCGGTTCCCAGCTAATAAGTCTAGAGATATGTGTCACATCACCAGTGAAGCAGAAAGCAGAGCAGAAAATAATAAACTTCCCTCAAGAATAACACAATATACCTAACTCTATTAATGAGCAGTTGAAGCTAGATATCAATTTTTTCTACTATCTTATATATATTAAACTGGTACTTGAGGCAGATTTTTACTAGCCTCAGTTAATTTTAAAATTTTAAAAAGGTTTACACAAAGTCTTTTTGTTTGTGGNAAGAAATGGACTAATAAGTAAATCTTTCCTAGCAATGTAGAAGTACCAATGAATGCTAACTCAGGCTACAGTGAGTACTGAAGAAAGTGTTACAGAGGCTGACTTGCTGCTAAAACAAAGAACCAAACGTAGATTTATTAGGCTTCTTCTAGAAATTGTGCTCTCTTATAAATGACATTTTAATACAGAAAGTATTTCTGTAATTCTCTGCAAAAATAATATATTAAGGATATATGTTTATAAAAATACCCTCCCTCTATGGTTGCAATAGTAATCTAACAATATTTCTGTCCGGAATTGGTAACGAATAAAATGTAGACATATTCAGTCTGTGTGCTTTGCAAAAAATATCTACCAAACAGCATTCTTAATCCACTGGACTCACTGTCCTTTAAGTATTGAATTTGAATATAAATGACTGCTTTATTTTTTTGCATTGTAGTAACTGTAAGACATGATGCATGTTTGAAACAGTGTTTCAGTCCAGTGCACCTTTAGGTTACCTTCTGAAATCTTCAGGACAAGTCGCAACGGATTTTAACGTCCATAATTAGGTTTTCTGTTGCTGCTTTCTGCCAGTTTAACACAGTGCTCTTTTATTGCAAAGATGGCTTCCTACAATCACGTCTGCATAATTTTTTACAAAATTCTTGGTGGCAAAATGGGATCAATCACATGACCTTTGGACCCTAACCACAAAACAGAACCTTTTATTTCTTTCCATGTCATTGGGAGCTTGCATGCTGTTCTGATGAGTCCTGGAGGCCTTCCCTGGGAAAGCTAATGCAGGCTGACTTTTTTCTCAGCTTCAGTTCCTCTTGTTCACCAAAGAATTGTGGGAACAAGCCTGTTCTCCTGTGGACTTCAATTCTATTCCTAATTCATCCATAGATGGCAGTAGAAAACTCCCTACTTTTCCATCATAAGACCAAAGGCCTTACAAATGACCCTAATAATGTCAAAGGAGGAAAAAACATCCAAATAATTGCTGTATAAGTCTTAAATATACAAAAAATGCACTGTAATATTTTCAGGGTAGTGTAAAATTCTTCAAAGGATTAATTTAATGCTGTGCCCAAATGACCAGAAGCATTTACTGCTTTGGGAATGACTGTCTTTCCTGTTATCTTCTGTTTTTAAAGGATTCTTTAATAGATAAACTTTCTTTTTCTAGTAGTGAAAGATATTTAATATATATTATAGCAAAAAATTTACTTTCCCCACAGATAGATTTCTGTGATAAGAAATCTGTTCTCTTATCACAATAAAGAGTTTTTAAAATATTAACATTGCAGTGACAGAACAAGTAATTTAATCAGTAAGTTTTTGAGGCATGCCTTATTAGATTTTGTCATTTCATTAATTCCTCCCCCTTCAAATCAAGTAGATGGTGTAATAAACTTAGTGAATTCTTTATATAGATTGAAACACTAAGATGCATGGAATGTACAGTAGTTTCTTATTTCATTTCTTAAAAGATGCTGATGTCTTGGCGTTGCCAATCACGGAAAAAGGATTATCATAAAAATTTCTCAGAGGCATGTTTTTCTGTAATGTATAATAGTGGGTGTTTGATATAGGAAAACTCATGTAATTCTCTTTTAGCCTCATGGCACATGAATAAGGCCTAGAGCTCCTGGTTTCTATTCCCACCTCTTTCACTAACTTAATAATTTTTGCAGTTCACAATTTTCTATCATGCTTCTTATGGTGAAAGGAACTGATTTCAAAAGGAGAAAGAAAGAAAGGAAGAAGAAATGTCTCTTTCAAGCATTGCTGGGAGGAGTGGCTTAATGTTCTAAACATAATGGAAATGTCTGAATTTGCTGAGCCAATGATTTAAAGTGAGGTAGGTTTGAGTGAAATCTTCTTTGAGATGTGAGCACTGATTTCCCTTCAATTTAGTGACTGGATCTTTTTAGAGTAAATTTTAAGCACTGACGACCTGTTGGCTGTGTGAGGGTGCTACTAAGCCCTAGTGCAGTTGGCAAAGGAAAGTGTATGTCCTAGAAGCAGTGCAGAGCATTCTGCCTCTGCACACTTCTGCAGAAATGTTGGGGGAAAGCAGCATTATGCCAAAGCCATGAAGACTGAAACCTCATTTTAAAAGCATTTTTACTTTTTGTTTTCTCACCATTATTTCTCATTTGGTTTGGTTCTTTTTTTTTTTTTTGTTTTCCTTTTATTTTTCCCTCCTCTAAGGAAACAGAAAGCCTGCCACAGTAGAATATGTTTCAGTCCTGTCATCAGAAATATTTATTGATTTGTACTCCTCCCCTCAAGTGTTTTTGCTATGTAAGTATTGTAAAGTTTCCCTACAAGTAGGGAAAGGAGATAAATGATGTGGTAAGTATTCAAATTATTTTATATATATTTTGGCAGTATTTTAGTTATATAACTAATTTCAGGCTGTTGTCATTTTCATAAGAAAAATTGTTGAAAAAAAAAAGTAAGTAACACTAATTGTTTGGCTATAGGTATAAATCATAGTGTTGACCCTGATACTATCTTATTCCTATGAAAAATACCACCTGTGTTCTGAAAGTGCTCCCTGTCTCGGGGGATCCCAGATGTGTGAAAAGTCCTTGTTTCCAGCCTGCCTGCTGAAGAATCAGTCTGGAGTCTTCGGCTGCTGTTTTCAAGGTTGTTTTTATTATTATCACAGTTTCTTTCTGCCCTGTTGCCAGCCACCCTGCAAGGGAGTTCGAGGCACACTGCCCTCCCCTGAGCCCAAGCTCTCCTTTTATACTATCAACTACATATTTAATGTTTACTATTAATTTCCAATTGTGACCCTTACATTACATTGTCCAGTTTCTGACAAACCAGTCCAAAAATGCCACCCTGGCTCAAAGATGGATGGCAAGAAGGAGAAGAAGAAATAACATGCCACGTGTAAAAATTCTCCATCTTGTCTCTCAGGCCCCCCTGTACAAAACTCAAAACCTTCTTCTTTTACCCTATAATTACTACCATTTTACTATTTAAGCTTTGGTGACTTGCAGTTCTTCATAGAAAGTTGGTAATTTGTCCCATGGATTAAAATCAAAGCCACAGGCACTCTTGGCAGCAAACCAAGGTTTCTGACTGTCCTGCCAGGGCTAAAAAGCCTCCTGGCCAGGGCTCGAGCCATCCAGAAATGTCGTAGGAACCACCTGGGTTCCGACACTGTGTTATAAAAATGAAGTTTTAGTTCAGGTATATCTATTTGAGTGAGGAAATTGATAACAAGTTTTTTATATGCTAGCTAAAGGTAAATATAAAACAATAATAGAAGATATCATTTAAAAGATAACTACTCACACATAGAAATAGTAGCAGAATCTTCATTTATGCCTATCGTGATGTCTTTAACATATTAACATGTACATTTATTTCCAGTGGACCCTGAATATTTAATATACACCCTGATTTTTTTAAGAAATTAATTCATGAATGAACTGCGTATTCAGACCCTTCAGTCTGCATTGTTCAGCTCCCTACGCTGTGAATAAGAAAGCAAGTTAGAGAAGGAAAAACTCATCATGCACTCAATAGGGTTTTCCTATGGTAGTGTTAGTATTTGGAAGATAGTAGCTTCCTTTGTAAAAAACTTTGAGATATGTTTTAATTAAATGTTATGCAATATTATGTGTATGACACTGACAGTGTGAAGTATTTATGTTCTGAACTGAAAAAAAATTAAACAATCCACCAGCAAGTGCATCTGCACTGGAAAAATGTTCTGGATGAATATTGAACTTCTACACCTTTAAATTTACATATTAGTTTTGAGGAACTACCAGTGTTTGTGCACAGCATGGAGCAGGCCAGAATGCAGCAAGCCCTCTTCTATGAACAAGCAAGTCTTGTGCAGAGCAAGTCTTCTAGAAACCCTGCTGTATTGCTTCAGACACAGGAGTGGATATTCTAAACATAAATGTGTTCAGAGCAATAGAACAGCTAGTAAGAGAGTTTCTGGTCTGACTAATGGTAGCTGTATTCTACCTGACTAATGGTAGCTGTATTTTTTCTGGTGTTGATACTGCAATGGTTAAAAGTTTCTTAAATCATGGAATGTTTGGGGGGAGGTAGGCCCAGAACAAGCCTCAGGTCATTAGGCTTGGTGGGTCAAGGTGAAACTCACCTGAATGATTCTGATAAATGGGGCGATTGTTAATTATATTCATGTGACCATAATTTATGGATGATTGTATATGACTATAACCCATAACAAGAATAATGTCTTAATCCACGGTTGGATGAAATCAATAGAACAATGTAAATTTAATAATGAAATCTTTATGTTATGTAATTGTGAGGGATAGAAGGGGGTCTCTTTTCAGAGTTCTCTCAGAGTTAGATTTGGGTTTCTTACCCCTAACTCTCAGGCCCTTCAATAAAGCACTGCATATAATCACCTGTGCTTATGTGTTCTGTTTCTTGATGCCAACATTTTTGGCGAACCCAGATGGGACCCTGTGAGTGCTGCTGAGCATTTCGTGACCCAATCATGCTCCAGCCAGCACTGGGTGATTCTCGGGGAGCCCATTGGCCGCGACCATCTCTGCCACTCACATCATCCCACGGGAAAGAGGTAAGGTTCTTTAATCTGCTCTGCTAATACCTGCCGGTGAGATGCAGCAAAAGCCGTGCTCAGTTGGGTTAAGGAATTCCTGGTGGTCTTTGCCTAGGTGCCATCCCTTAGACAACTGTGAAAGCATTGCGGGCTTGGCATTTGTGGTTTGTGGTTGTATTGTAGCGGTAGTATGGAGAAGCAGAAAAGGATTTTGGGTGGCAATGCCCCCATTCCACTTCTCCTTTGGGGGTGCTAATTAGCATACTGGAAACATAAAAAAGTAACTTTGAGGAAGAGTTACATAAGGCTAATTTGACTGCTTATTGTAATACATGGTGGCCAGAATATGTCCTGGAGAGTGGGGTGGACAATCCCTGTTCACTGTCATTATTTTGGTCAGAATCTGTGGTGCCAGGAGGGCACTGCTAGCATCCCTGGGGGTGGGATGGACGAATCCTGGTTTATTGTTGTTATTTTGGTTGTGTGGTTGTGTTTTGATTGTGAGAGTGTTTGTGTGAGTATTTGAAGTGGCCAGAGAGAAATGAAACTATTGGGGTGAATGCTTAAAGAGTGTATAGAGAGTGCAAGTTTGATTTTTGTTGTTTTGTATTGGAAATTGTGGTTGTTATTGTTTTAAAGGATATTGTGTATTTTGAGGTAATGTTGTTATTTTATAGTAAAAGGTGAAGTTACAATGAGCTGACCTGATAACTTTTTGGTTTATTTTTGATTTGACACTGTCATTTTATGTCAAAAATTATAGATGCAACAAGTCTGTGGTTTTGGTTTATTGTATTAATTGTGGTCTTTGTTTGTTGTTAATAAATTGTTAAAAGTGGCCACCGAGGCTCATGTTCAAGCTGCATGGTCTCGACCATCCAGAGAGGCATTCTCTTAAGTGGTTCGGACAGAGATAGTGTTTTTAGAAGGAATGTATGTGAGCTGAATGAACCAATATTTGACTTAATTTGGTTTGTGGAAAAGTTTGTTTTGTGGATTTAGATAAAATTGGGACAGGACAGAAAAACAGTGTAAATTTGGTTTAATAAGTTAATTTTTTTCTTTCTTTTATCCTTTTTGTAGTAATTGTGTTTGTAGAATTTTTGTTTGTAGTTAAAATGGTATTTTGTGTAAGATTATTATGGTATGGAATTTGTGATGCAACAGTACAGCCTCTTGTGGGGGGGCCAAGGGCTGCCCTCAGAGAGAGTTTGTATAGTGGTTTCTGCAGGGGGAACCAAGGGCTGCCTGTAGAGTACACAGAGGAGATTAAGTTGTGATTTTGGAATTTGAAAAGTGTATGTGAGAAAACTAAGAAAGCTTAAAAGATAAGTGAGTTAAGGCTATGGTGCCTAGAAATTAATAGAGATCAAAAGTAAACATTAGAAAAAAAAATAAAAAGGGATAGGATAAC
>VXBU01002273.1:0-34172 GCA_013400315.1 Bombycilla garrulus
CGATGGACGACGCCATGGAGCAGCAGGTGGTGGCCGAGCCGGCGGAGATGGCTTATTTCGGCCCCACCTCTCTCACCTACCTCCCCGTCCTCCAGTGGTGGGTGCTGGCCCCTTGCCCGCTGCCGGGAACGGTCCGTGGCCGAGGATGGAGCGGGGAGGTGGCGCGGCTGTCTCTCCCTTGCCGGGGGGCTCGCAGAACCTGCCTTGACACAGGGAGTGTAGGAATCCCGCTTTTAATCTCCTTGCGGTCTCGCAGGGCAAGAGTGTGGTTTGCTGCAAAGGCCCCATCATCATGGTGATGCATAAAGATACCAAGCAAACAGGGAAACTTTCCTGAAGGACCATCTCCTGCCACAAGCCGTAGTGATACGGAGGTGGTCTGACATGGGGGAAACGGGATTTTGTCCCATCCTGCCCACTGGCTGGGATCTGGCCCCTGGCAGCCATCCACTTGGTGTGATGCTGCAGGGCAGCTGTCGAGGAGCTCCCCGGCTCGGCCACGCGTGCCTACAGTACACAGGTGGCACATTGGTGCTCGGGTGATGCTGGGCGTTTGACATTCTGCAAGGTTATTTTTTCTTGAGCTGAAGGTCCAATTCCTTAATGGAACACTTTGCATAGTGAAGGAAGGCTGTCACCATTGTTTCCTTGGGCTTTGAGAAGAGCATCATCTGCAATGGGACAGCCAAAGAGAAACCAGGGTTACTTTACTTCTCTCCCCAAGAAGCACAGATGAGTCCTGCTAGTAAATAATGTTGAAGCTTTTTTGAAACAAAAAGTAACAACACATACAAACTTTAACTCATGAGGAAGTAATCTTGAATAATTTTACTCCCCATCAGTCATACTTGAGCAGTGGGAGTCAGTGTTTTCACTGTGATAGAGATACCACTGCTCCTCTTTTAAAAGATCTGAAGGAAGAGATTCATACAAGGTCATTCATCCAACAGGTCTGAGACTAAGCAGACAACTGAATTATAAGCAATCCTTGAAAGGATAAAGTAATGATTTGTTTTTTTCATCATGACAACCTTCTTTTCCCATTTTGAAAAATTTTAAATATTCAGCTTAATTTTACAGTTGGAGCGTTTCCAATAGCAAACCAGATTTTGGTCCAGAAATGGTTTAACAGCAGGCCTGCCAGACTCTCTAATGGCCTGGCTGCTGAGGGTTCACATAGAATAGGTGGCAAACGCTAGATACTTGGAGTCTATGTGAGGTCCTAAAATCAATTGTATAAAAAAACCCCACACAGTGTGTGGATACACAGTAGATAAATGGAGGAGGTCTTTTCCCCTGTGCTTTTTCTTTAACCTCTGCCTTTCTCCCTTACCACACTTTCCTTTTGATTTTTTTGTCTTTATTCACAGTTTTGTTTTGATGCATGCCATAAAAACTCGGGTTTTGGAAACCTTGGGGCTAATAAGCAAGAGGATGAGGGCTGTGCTCTTTTCTGTATGGATTGTTTTCCTGACAGAAATATTTTAGTATTATGTGTCAGCACTAAGAAAGACTTGCTATTTAAAAAAAAAACTGGCGGCTTTGTAGAAAAAAAAAAATCACAAAATGGAATTCCCAAATACTTTGTCACTAAGTAGTTAAATGCTGAGGAAAAACTATTGGCAGAAACAAGCTACTAGAGGATGAATTAATTTCTGATGCACTTCCAATGACTCTTGTGGTGTTATATTAAGGATGAATTTGAACTTAAGATTAATCTCCTCTGGGACGGCTCAGTTGTGAAGGGTTTTGAGATGCTCTAGAAGAAAAAGCATTTCTGCCTGCTGGGAGGCAGAGCTCATCAGGACTCTTACGTAGAATAAATTTAATTTCTCTTTCAGCCTGATGATGGAAATACCCCATTAGAGCAGCACATCCCCTATCTTTGGGGGCAGGTTCCTGCTCAGGTCTAGCCATGAAGCCCTTGCTGTTGGCTGGTGGGGCTGGAGGTGGTGAGGAGCTGGCAGGGAGCCCAGCACAGCCTCTTGCTGGGTGAGGAGATGGTCTTCAAGGAGGTACAAGTGAGGCATTTGGGGGTCTTTTGCTAGGGAGAAGGAAAGCTAGGGGAAGCAGATAGCATTCTTCAATGGAAAAAGGGAAGGAGGCACAAATAACAGGTGAGGTAAACCTCATCAAGCTTCACAGAGACCATATTCTTGCTCAGTCTGTCCTAGCAAGCCAATTTGTTGCAGATCTTATTCACTGACTACTGCAAAAGCCACTAAGATAAACAACTGGGTTGCCTGAAATCAGGGTACTAAAACAGGATGCTGATTCAAAATCCAGTTCTGTGAATGTGAAAAGTCTGCTTGTCAGTAAAGACACAATGAGTAACTGGGCCTGTGCTGCCATAGCATCCAGCTGATAAATTAATTAAATATGCATAAATAATTTGGTAGAACGGAAACAGAGTCGGAGCAAGAAACCGACGTGATACGAGCAGTGTGTCATGCTTTGAAAATTAATCTCTCTGCTTCTTTGCTTCAGCTTTGCTCCTGTATTTGCACTGAAGCCTATTATCTTCTGACATCAAAACCATTGACATTATTTTATAATTAAAGATCATGTTTTTCATTGGTGAAGATAATATCTTAGGCTAATAAGTAACCAAGTTTACATTTTCTTACCTTATTCACACAAGTAGTTGCATTTACTTGACTATGGCCATTCTGATTAGTAGGATGGATCAGGGATTTGGCAAAAGGATGGATATTTAAACAACTGAGCCTGTTTCAGTCCTGGCAGTTCTGTTATATAGTAACTGTAAATTAAAATTCCATTCTCCTATTAAACTTGTCCTAAAATCAGTGAGGTTATATGAAAACAGAATGCAGTCCTTTATAGTTTGTACACTCTGTTCCAAAACACCATATTGCACATTTTAGGTGGAAAAAAGCTCCTATTGTTATTTTTTGTATAGTGGATACCTTTCTGTTTAGAAGACCAAAGTTAGATCCATATAACAACATTTTGCATACAAGAAATTCTAATACTGTCTGTATTGGTGTTGATGTTATGGTATTACTAAATTGTATTGTTTTAAATAAAAATTATGAGAACTAGTTAATTTCTTAGCAGAATCTCACATGACCTCTTTTACATGTTGAAAACAAGGAAAATAGGGCTTTAAAAGTCAAAAATAAACAGAGAGTATACATATATATATCCATATGAAAAACTATATTATTTCTGAGGATACAGATTGACACAAAAGAAGTAGCTCTTTTTGATTCTATGCTTCTAAAAAAAATCAGAATAACTATTACAGAGTTCTGTAAATCTGATGAGCAATAAAACTATAAAAACCCAACAATTCTTTCTTCTAACTCTGACATAAACCAATTGATGATTTTTGTTTTAAAGGCTAGCTGATAATTTCTATTTGTGGGGAGGATGCACTGTACCCTGTCGGCTACTATATGAGCTGTATATTGATACCTGCAATCCAGATTTCAAGATTCAAGTACATCCATCCACTTTTGGAAAGGTACAGAGTAGATAGGAAATACAAGATAAGAAGTAGGAATGCCTAAAGAGAAAGCCTGATCATCAACTATACACACTGCGTATCAAAAGACATTAAATAACAAAAAATGAATAAGTAATTAATTATGCTTATGCGTTGTCTAAGGTATTTCTGCTAAGCCTTCATGTAGATGCATTTGTACCAGAGGAAAGAGTATTGTTTGGGATGGAGTTTATTTTCTTCAGGGGCCTGGTGTAGCCTGGTGTATGATGTACTAGCAAAGATTTCTTTTGCCAATATATTTTAGAAAGTTTACAGTTTTCTTTTTTTTTAACAGCAGAAAGTTACACAACTCATTCCAAGGAGATGATTCTTCTGTCTTTAAAAGATACCTTCAGTTGTTACATAATTTTATACTTTCCCTTTTCAGTATACTTGAGGAGATTTTGCTACAGACATACCCTAAAAAGTTGTTACAGAATCATCCAAGCAAAACAAATGCAGATGTAGAATTGAATCTCCTTCTAACAGTTCCACTTTTCTATTATTAGAGGTTGATACTTCCCATGGAACAATTAACACTTAGAAATCCCAATTGCAACCAATACCCATAGATATTCATCCTTTTTTAACAAATTAAGGAAGATAGAAAGCCTTGTGGTTATTTCTTGTTCAAGACTTCTTATTCAGACTTCATAACTTTCTATTTATTATGGCTAACTTTCTATTATTTTCCATAGTAAGTGCTACTAAGCATTGTTTTAACACAAGCCCAAAATAATTTAAGTACTAGTTGTACCCAAAGTCAATTTCATTTGTGTGGCTAACCCCATCCTAGGAATCATTTATCTCAATTCAATTGAATCTAATTTTTTTTACTGGGTAAGTTAAATTACTTTTGCTGAAAATGAATATTTGAGTGAGTGATCTGGTGTGATTAATTACCACAGCTTAATGGATCATCACCCATCAGCTAAGACCATGAGTAGAATTTACCTGGCTCAGCATAGATGTTGGCCATGATGCTTGTCACCTTAAAAATCTCTAAGTAGCCACTGGAGAGAAATAAGTGGTTACACATGTTTGCTCACACTAAATGAGTCACCTCAGACGGCTCAGATGAAAGGGGCCTCAGAACTGCCATTTGTTTTTCCCATTGACTACATAGTCTGCAGTGACTATCTTAGACTTCTCGGCCTTGTAGCCATGTAGACAGGATTAATCCTATCCTGCCTGTACCCTTCCAGTGCTCCAACATGGCTGGAGTTACCACCTGTAAGCTGAGCCTCGGTGTGGTGGTTTGCCTTTGTGTGTTTTAAGCTGGGACAGGCACAGATGGAGCTTGAGTCTGGTCACATGGAAGAGCTGATAAGCAAGAACTGCTGTGGGCTGGTGCTTGCAACAATTTGCTCACAGCTTCAACCAACCCCGTGCATTGCTGTGCAAGTTGACACATCCCAAAGCAGCAAGCTGGGGTGCAGCTCTCCAGTGCCTTGAAATGGTCTGTCCTCCTGCAGCAAGAGAATGGACCTTGTAGCAAGCCAAGGAGAGCAGGAACTGCAGCAATCCTGGTTTAACCTGAGTGCATGTGTCATCAGTTACCACAGCCAATAATGGGCTGAGCTATTAATAGTTTGCCAAGCTGTAGTAACCTGACTGTGCTCCATGTGTGAGGACTGCAAGGGCTTTTGCAGTCCAGTACCATGTGGATCAAACTATGGTGATTGAAGACTCTGCTAATCTCATCTGCCCTAGCCCTCTGCCCAAATACATTGCTGTCTCTGTAAGAAATGGCAGTGGGAGGAAGGATGTGTCTTGTGCCACAAAAGCCCCAGTTTCATAGGCTGTAATTTTAGAAAAATGGGATTATGCTAAACTACCGATTTGAGAAAGGGGGCAGCTGGGGTGGGCGCATGCAGAAACATGCAAAGAATGGGTCCATCATAAAAACCAGAGGTGTGAGTTGATGAGTCCTTTATCAGGGCTTTGGACCAACAACACACTGTGCACAGAATCTAAGCTTCGTGCTGCTGAGTGGAGACTCCTCACTAGCAGGGAGTAAATCCTCTGCTCCTGCTGTATGGGACTATTAGAGTGTCCTGGTTTAGTCCTGGGCCCAGGTGTTCTGAGTTAGTCTCTGTCTTCACAGGACAGCTCATGCAGAATAACCGTAGTGAAGTGGATTATTACCCAGACACTATCTAATTACTCTGTGGAGTTCAACCTTGACAGATGCTGTGTGACCTCAGTTCACACCACCACCGTGGTCAAAAGGTTGCTTTGCAGCTTGATGACTCAGGTCCTTTTAAGACAGATAAGCCTGGCCCTATCCTGTCGGTACACCTTCCAAGAGTAAATGGGTAGGTGAAGCCCCTTGTCTAAGTCCTTAAATTAATAAGGCTTGAAGGTCTGGCAGACTGTGGCACCATCAGGGCACCTTCAAGCTCCCCCAGTTGATTGATCCTGGCCTGGCTGCAGGGGGTCTCTTGGTGTGAGCACTGTTTTCTAGTGCACACGGTAAAAAAAAAAATCTACCTGAGAGAGGTAATCCCTTAAATTACTTAGCCTTGGATTCACAAATACCTGATTGAGTTTAGTTCAACAGTTACCATTTGAGAGTATGTAAGAACAAGTATTAGCCTGGAAATTATGAAAAGCAAACAAAGTGATTACAGACAAAAAAAATGTGCCAGATACATTTTTGCATCCTAGAATGAATTTGTCAAGAATCTCTAATTTTCTGTTTGTTTATGCAGCTTATTCAGTTAGTTTTCCCAGGCCTGGTGACAAGAAAGCGGACCACAGCAGGGAGTATCAGGTATTGGGTTTGTGTGCTTTCTTTGAAAATGTTATTTATAACTATTCTAATAAAATTTTGAAGTGGCTGGCTTTTCAGCCCCAGCACTGTAATATGGCAGCTGAATTGTTGGTTGCAAGTCTGTAACACAGCACAAGATCCAGAGTAATTCATGATGTAACCAAGGACATTAAAACAGAGTTAATTCCATGAAAACCAACACCTCAGATCTGCTTTGGTAATGCATGAATTCCAGATTAGACTGCTTTTTAAAAGACTTTAGTGCTCTAATTTGTATTGGCTATTAACAACATGGTTTGCATGAAGCATCTGCCAGACATCACAGCCTTACTGAGAGCTCTTCAGACACTGCATCTCTAGGCCAGGAAAGACAGCCTCTGGGGTGCACAGGGGTGGTAGCCATGATTAATGTCTATATTGTGCTTTTTGTCCTTGCACGCATCCATGGAATGACCCAGCATATACTGATGGTCAGTGGAAATGCTGTACAATTTCAAATCATTTAAAGCAGACAACTTCAGAGCTTCCTCCTAAATGTCCTTTCTTTCCCCTTCCCTCTCTTCTAGAGCACAGAGAGTTTGATTTTTTTTCATATCCAAAGTTATACTGACATGCTGAACATCCAGACTAGGGAAAGGGATGTTTTAAGGTCATTGAGACTGAATAATTGTACAAGCATTTTGTGTAGCTGTCAGGTATGGGCTTGGAGAACAACATGCCCTTACTTGATCTGTGACTTGTCTTCACTAGTCTGGACTTGCTATCAGCTTGAGCCAGAAGATCCTTTATTTTGGGAGTGACTCACCTCAGGCACTCCTAGGCTCCTCCTCACAGCAGACAGGATTTGGGCTGGTGTTTGGTAGCCTCCATGCTCTGTTTTCCCACCAACAGAAGGTTACCTGCTCCTGGTTGCAGGTGGCCCCAAACCACTGCGCTGCTCCCCTGGCTCCTGGCACAGCCTGGGAGGAGCCACCTGGTAGCACCTTGGTAGCAGAGATGGCAGCGCTGTTGCTCACAGAGCTCAGAGAAATCTTAGAGAAGGTCTGGCAGTTTTCTTGAGATTTAGCTTGCCATGACACCAATGGGGCATCCAGTCAGTGAGCTACTGTAAATGGCCAAGGAACAGCTGCACTAAGTCCTTCAGTTTCCGTGGGGATATGGGGACCTCTGTCTGCTAAGAGTCTGGTTCCTGACTCCACTAACTGTCCTGTACAAATGCATTCACTGGCTTGAGTTTTATTTCATTTAGAAGAGACTATCATTGCAGGACAAAAACTGTTAAAAGGAGTTAGTAAAAAGTTTGTCTCATTATTTTCTGTTTGGGAAAATAAATATTCAACAGAATTTAAAAAACGAATATGGCTTTTTCTACTCAATCTTTTCTTGTTAAATAGAATGATCATCTGCTTTCAAAAGAGGATTATTAATTATTTGCTGACTTATTAAAAATAATACAGTTCATTTTTTAAAATTTTCTAGGTACCATTATGATGGAATAGCTATCAAGAAGGAGTCTTCCTTTTATGTACGTTTTTGCTGCCTCTTGTATGAACGACATTATTTCAGGTTTGTTTTTTCACAATGTTTTAATCAAAAAATGTCACATGACAGTCTATGTTTTCTGTCCATGAAAATCTGTAAATCATCTGTTGACAGCAGAATTATATTTTTCTTTTCAGTATAAACACTATGAAGGTGCTGTGCCATTAATTTCTGTGCCCTAATAGACAAGCTGTGTTTTGGAAACAGACAGTGCCTAATTAGGCTTCCTAAAATTGGACATTTTAGCCATGTAGATCTTAAGAGCAGGAGCTCATGCTAAACCTAAAAGAAGCGCTTAATATGTTGAGACTTTTAATGGGAGCTCAAAAAACCCATATTGAAGTGGCTTCTTGGGATTCTATCACCCTCCTCATTAAACAGTAGGCTGAAGAAATGTATTAAAGTATAAATGACTGTGCTGTTTTGAAGTGTCCTACAATCATGTTATCTGAGATTTTCACTGCTTGAAACAGTACTTCAAAAATACTTCATTCACTTGGTTTTAAAATATCAGATTTTAAAATCATCTCTTGTAAGAGAACATCAATAAGAAAATGTGTAAGACAAGTAAAAATGGATTGCAAAACTTAAAAGCTAAAATGAATGTCAGATACTATGGTAGGTTAAAGGGTAGACAGGAGCATGTTGTGGGCAGGAGAGGAAGAATTTTCATGGTTGAGCTCATGGTTCAGATAAACAAACCACAGGCTTGAATTTCTTAGCAGGAAAAAAAAATAAAAAAGGAAGGGAAATGCTGCCATTCTGCAACTGTTTTACACTACTTTACACTGAAAAAAAAAATTAGGTGCAGTCTATGCCTTGGACTTTGAAGACCAGATTTGTATTCTCATTCTCTTCCAGACCTGTACATTACTTTAGTGTGTATATGGGTAAATTCTGTAATTGGGTTTCCATTCTTTAATATGGAGATACAGCATTATTCTATGGCATGAATGCTAGGGGCATACAAGTCAGCCTATAAGGACCCAGGTATCTAGTGATGCTGAAACTGCTTCAGTGGTATTTTATATGATCTTTACTTAATTGAGTGAATACTTTGGAAGGACACAGAAATATTACACCCATAGGTTTGTTGCCTTTCTTCACAGGTTTTATGGCAGGTAATGCCAGAGAGGGACAAGGGTAAATGTTGAGACAGGACAGAGGATCAGGTTCTGTAAATGATGGGCTGGCACTCTGTTGTTGTGAGACTAAACAAATTATTCATAGGAAATTTGAGGCTGGTTTCCCATGTCACGCTTATTGAAGTGATATCCTTCACTTCCTCTGTACCCAGTATACCCAGAATGGCCTAAGATTTGACATCCACAATGAGGAAAGGTCTTGTCCACCGTTTAAGGGATATTGCAGGTCTCTGGCTAAGTCTCTGCTGGTGTTTCCTTTCCAGGGAAAGAAAGGTGTTTCCCTGCAACATCACTTAAAAATAGCAGTCCTGGTGGACATAAAATGAAAGGTGATGGTTCTGGTCATATGATAGCTGAGAGAGAACAGAATGATTTTAATTGTTGCTCTTTTTTCCTCCAAGTGTAGAAACATGAGGAAAAAAATGTATAAAGTAGGAGGAACCAGAGAAGCAATGTTAGCTGAGTTTGGGGCGGGTGCAGAAAGGACTTTAGGCACTGCTGGGAGACAGACACACCACATATGCCAGCATAGCTTCTGTCTTTGGCCTTCCTCATGGAAATGAGCCACTCCTCCACGGGCTGGGGAACACCCCATTAAGGTGATGCTTATCCACTGGGGAGCTGCTGCCCTGGCTGCTGCTGGCCTCTTCCTCCTCCTCCCCCAGCTGCAGCGGTGCCTGCCCATACACCTGCTCCTAAAAACCTGTATTTAATTTGGCCAAGCTAAGAAATAGGACGTGCATTCCAGGGAAAGGACTGACATCAACCAGCCACCTACTGATCTTGGTATTGGTTCTAAGATAAACACCTGTCCTATTGAGAAAGGCTGAGACAGTTGGCATTCTTCAGCCTGGAGAAGGCTCCAGGGTGACCTCATAAGCACCTTCCAGTACCTAAAGGGAGCCAACAGGAGAGCTGGGGAAAGACTTTGTACAGAAAGAGGGTAGGCTTTGATTGGATAGTAGGAAGAAATTCTTTACAGTGAGGGTGGTGAGGCACTGGAACAGGTTGCCCAGTGAAGCTGTGGATATCCCCATCCTTGGAACTGTTCAAGGCCACATTGGATGGGACTCTGAGCATCCTGGTCTAGTGGATGGTGTCCCTGCCCATGGCAGTGGAGTTGGACTGGATAACCCTTGGTGGTCCCTTACAAACCAAACTATTCTATGATTCTATAACTTTTCAGATTAAAAAAAAACCCCAAAATATAAAGGTCATATTCAGACATCTTTCTAGCTGCAGTAGGAAAGTCCCTTAACTACAAAATTATCCTGTCTGATGCTTTCTTCATTGAAGACAATTTTAAGACACTAAGATGTTGAGTGAAGCCAGACCGACAGCTGAAATTAGAACAGCTTCCACTTTAAATGCAGCTCCGTCTAAGCTACGTTAGTCCCTGTCCCAAGCCAACATGCAGGCCCACAACACCTGGGCAGATGGGTGTCACAATTACTTCTTAGTATCTTGTATAGCACAGCAGGAGAAAACAAAGAGAAAGAAGTAGAAAAGTACAAAACACAGAGAAGGATGAGTAGCACAACTCTGAAAGAAATAATTAAGTCACATACTAAAAAAGCATCTGCTTCAACCAAATAAGTGAGTTAGTTTCCATTTGTGTGGAGTTTTGTAAATTTTTTGCAATTAAGTAATGAAGGAAATAACTCATCCTTACTGTCCTGTCAGTATGGTTCAGTACTTTTTAAAGTCACTGTTAATTTTTCATGATCCAATGAAACTGATAAAACCAGCAATGGAAAAGTCTAGATTGTCTTTTACTTAAAACATTGACATTTTTAAAAAGTAATTTAAACTTTTTTGCCTGCAAGAAGAAATTGTGTTCTCATATAAGTAATCATATGTATAAACACAGCAGGGTACTTGACCAATAATCTCAATTTTTGAGAGTATATTTTTGTGTAAATTTGTATTTGCATTTGTATTTGGAAATTTCCAAATCAGAGTGAAGAAGATTTTTAATGTACCATTTCAGTGCAGCCCAGTGGCAGTCTGTTGTCCAAACCCCTCTAATGGGATAAGTTCCCTGGCTTGTTGTCATTTCCCTCAGGCAGAGGCCAGGGATATCTGTTTCAGTAGTGAAGGTGTCCTAAATAACTACTGCGCCCTCCTATGCCTGAATGAAATCCAACATGCAGATGCTTTTTCTGTCACAGCTCCCAGATAGCAACGTGGATCCCTGAGCCCAGCTGAGAGACCACGGCATCCATCCAGCCTATGGGCTGGTAAAGAAAAGAATGGCTTCAAAACTATGAACCACTCTGCCTAATTTCTAATCCAGAAAAGGATGTTTCTTGACCATGATAGCCACCAACTGACATGGTGCTGCTAGTGAGGAACCAGGCTTCTGAAAGGCCTGGCAGCTTGGGAGCTATGCTGGTTGGTGTCACAGAAATGGCAGTAAGATTATAATGGTTTGCCTTTAAATACAAAGAAGATGTTCACATTTTGATAGTGGGATCTCGGATGTGTCAGGGTTGGAACATAATCACACAAGGAGTGATGAGGATGGTCTTCACAGCACCTGTGAACTGGTTCATTTAGAAATTTTCAATTATTTGAAATCACGTGTACCACAGCTCTGATGATGGTGCTATGAAAATAGTGTAAATAGTAGTCAGCTGTAGCCAATGAGGTCTCCAAATGTATTACAGACATGAGGGAGTTTGGTATTTATTGATTTGTTTTACAATAGAATGTGTTCCCTCTCGGAATGGGAGCTTTGAGGACAAGCTCTCCCTAAAACGGTACCTGGTCTGGCTCAGAGTACAGCAGTGTTTAAAAAATGTCATTGGATTTTGGTTCTATAAGAGTTGCTTCTTTGATTCTAGTAATAGGCAAGATTTAGGCTCCTGACTAGCTAGTGAAGCAAACTTATTATTTTTTCATTAAAAAAAAGATTTTGCTTCTAGAAAATTAACTTTTCTAATCTCTGTGTAATCTGACAGTCAACAGCATGCACATTCACCACCTTCCCTCTTTTCATTTTTCTTTTGTCCTTCCCATTTGCATCTCTGTTATTATTTCATCCCCATTGTTGTATTTCCCATTTTGGCTTTAGTTTCCACCCCACAGCATCATCCAAACTCTGTAAGAGATATGGTGAAACTCCTTGTGATTTTTTTTTGTCACCCATTTTCCCTTTCTCCCACCCACCTCCTCTTCTGTGTGTTCTGTCTTTATCCAGGCACTGCTCCCAGGGGGATGTGAGCATCTCTGATGTGCAGCCAAGCACCAGGTGAGTCCCAGCCCCCTTTGCTAACTAACAGTGGGAGCACATAGATCTTTGTTAGTGTTCCATTTGCCCTCAACTATCACTGAGCTCCTGGCTGGCTGCTGGGGCACAGAGGAATCCTTGTCTCTCCTGGAGGCCTGTGTGTCAGGGGAGTGAGGAGCCAGGCTGCCGAGGGAACCAACGCACTGGAGGCGAGCGCTGCTGATACGTGTTGCCATAGCAGCAAGCAGCAGAAGATACAGCTAGCCGCCTTCTCAAGAGGAGCAGGAGCTGGAAAATATTCATTAATTTTATTTCACAGGCTCTAGAAATCTGCAGGAAGGACCTATTTGAAAGAAGTGTTATGAAACATCTCTACTTACATGTGTTTGCTTTGTCCAGTCACCACTTCTAAAATGTTAGGGGCAAAGAGTCACCAGCACTACCAAACATACTCGGCATGAATGTTGTGCCCTGTCTTGGGCAGCCAAATTGGTTGTTTTGCTGGAGCACAGCCTTCATGGCACTGGGTAGAGCAGAGGGAAAGGTGGCAAGGGCCAGTCCAGTTTACAGGCAGACAAGTCATGACATTTTGTCCTCTGTCCCTTCAGAGGTGGTACCCTGGCTTGTAATGCATTCCAGCAGTGAAATCCAGTAGCCAGGATCTGATTAGTTAGCCTGCCACCCTTCCAAAGAGCCAAATCCAGCAGGACCCTTGAGTTTGAAATGCCTTCACAGACTGTGAGCAGGTGCCAGCAGCAGATGGATGCTTGACTGGAGACATCCAATTTTTGCAGTGTGTCCCTTTTGCTAGCAACATTGCCTCTCCCTCTGCTACCATTAGCCTCAAAAAAACAGGCAGGGGGAGAGCTAGGAGAAAGTACAGCAAGAAAGCAGCCTGTTGTGCCTCCTTCCAGCAGCAAGCCAGTGGTGAACCCTTTGCAGGTCCAGGTAAATTCTGACTGTGTGGAACACCATGGCCAACTTGCAAAGTAAATGGGAAGTCGTCAGAAACAAAATGCCATCTAAACTTATGTGTGATGCAGAAAATGTAGTAACTGTGAAACCTAAGCAAAAGGATTATAATGTTTTTGTTATTTTCATATTTGTAGTAGTTATTAACATTCCAAACAAACTGCAACTACAAATACAAACCCACGGTTCTGGTGACAGAAGTTCAAAGACATTGCACTGTTAAATGGTCAGTTGTCATTCAAATGAATGTTTCAGTTTCATTGCAAAAGTCAGAAATTGGTCCCAGATTTGTTAGAAAATCATAGGATTACCAAATAACAGGAAAGAGAGAGGGATTTGTTTCCCAAATACAAATTCTCCAACCTAGTGTAGCCTATCCAGTTTGAGCTCATTTTCTTACTAAATACAGGATAAAGCAGTGAGATTTTGAATATTTGTTTGTTTTTTTTCTGTTATATATTTTATGACAGTAGAAGTTCCTGGAGTTCTGAAAATGCAGCTGATTACAAGAAGAAGAGACAAAAAAAAGGAACAGTGAGTTTCAGATACATTGGACATAACAAAACGTCTACCTGTGTGCTCAATTATAACTGCTATCTAATATGTTCTGATGAAATACAGCTAGCCCATCATCTTCAAAATAATCTTGGTCTGTGTAATCTCACTACATACTTAGTCCCCCACTTCTGTTTCAGCCATTAGCTAAATATTTTTGTTGTCGTAACGTCAGCTGAAGTAATTTTGTTTGTACTGAGAGTGGAAATTGTGGCTGACAGATCAGGTTTTGAATATGAGGGGAGTTAGTGGAGAACAACCTTCCTTGCCTGAGGCCCACGTTAACAGACCCTCATGCTGTTGAGACAGCATCTCTTCAACATGCTCAGAGTTGATTGTCATGAGAAATATTTAAATACTGGGAAATGATTAAGAAAAAAGAGCACACTCCCAGCCACTGAAAAGGGCAGATGTGAAACTAACCTGTGGCAGCTCTCCCCTCAGCGAGCTGTCATGGCATGGCTTGACACCAGGCTTGTTGGATGTCAGCCAGCAGAGCATGAGCAACAAACTTAGGTGGACCAAAGTGAGGAAAAAAATGAGAGGCTGGATGTCTGCCTTACTTCTGCTGAGTGCTCAGGTGCAGTAGTGAGTGCTGCGACAAAGACAGGCAGTGGGAAATGTGCTGTCATCCCCACAGCACAGCCAACTGTCTGCAGCCTTATCCAGGGGTTACAAGTGTGACATGAGTGCTACAGAAAATACATATGGGAGATACATATAGCATTAAATATTTACTGGTTTTGAAAGAAATTCATGTACACTTTGGGATTTAAATATTTTGGCAGCCCTTCTTGTTTCTTTCTCCCACCCCTATTTTCTAAAAAAAGGCAAGCATATTTCTTATCTTATTATAAAATCACGTCCTACAATTTCAAGACAATACTTAATATCTTTAACCAAACTAACAAAGTAATTGCAATCTTTTCTTTTTTAATTGTTGAAAATAAATTCCGATGCATCAAGAGTAAGAATTTGCAGTATTGTCCATCTGTCATTTATCTGAAGACTGAACAAGAGACATTTCATTATCTTTCTCCTGATTTCAACCAGTTCTTCTTTGGAGAGCAAGCACAAAGTGAGACATACCCCTATGAACTGGTACGTTCAAAGTACGTGGCCATAAAACAAGTTAGTTCTTTTCTTGTGAGATCATTTTGTACCCTCTTTTTGGTAACAGATTGCACTGCTTGCCAATGACTACTACAACTATTGTCAAGTTATTTTACAAATGGTGAGAGAGATCAAGCTTGACAAGGTATGCCTTTTCTTTAATAACATTTACTCTGACAACAGCAAACAACTGTAAGGGCAAAGTTGTGTCTGTGTAGCTAATTTAGTTGATGGTTTGAGCTAAGTTAGATAATGATTTACAGACAAAAGGAGCATTCGGTCAAATTATTTTAAAAATCTGAATTTGCACAACATGCTTCAAGAATCTGAATTTGTATGCATATCCTGAGCCCTCCTGGCACGTCAATTAAGTCTAAGCTGAGCACATAACACATAGCCATGGATACATATCTTAATTACATCCTCATTTCCATGGCACAATTCTTTGTTTCTTTCCTCTTTTGTACACTGCCTGGTGAGGTTCAGCTTGTTGTGGCTTCCCCAGCACACTTCCACTTATCCTGGAGCCCAGCCAGGATGGGCCCAGGCAAAAAACCCATCTCCATGGTCATTCCTTTGCTTCTGTGTCTGTGTACTGTCTTACTGAATTATATTTCAAGTGTAAAATCACTGAAAATTCATGAAGGGCTTTGTGTGACAGGTGGAAGATTGTATCATGTCATTCTGGACATCTCTGCAGCCTGAAAGAATAGAACTGATGTGCCTGCCAGATGTGTGCCAGCTGTTAAAAAGCTATGATAGGTATCTATTCAAGGTACTGCACACACATTTGCTTGTTGTAATTATGCTGTTACATGTTTGTGTCTTTTTGGTATCTAAGGAGAAGGGCTCTCTCTTTCCTTTGTTCTGTACAATGGGATTTTCATTTCCTCAACTCTATCTTTTGGCTTCTTCCGAGACAGCCCAGTATGGGTCTTGGTTTTGAAAGGAGCCAGTGGAATTTGGGATAGCTTCCATTTTGTTCCTATATATTAATTTAAAAGTTCCTAATATCAGTGGAGTGTGCTGTTATAAATGTGGTCTGTGGTTCTGGCATGAGGTTATGTGACTGAAATTTCAATTGATGATGGTTTTCCAGGATATGAGAGTTACTTTTCCTTTGAGAACACTACTGCATTTCTCAGTGACCTTCCACATAGAAATATGCAGTTTTCTGATTAAAATAATTTGCTTCTTACTTCCAGCAGGTCATTAAGTATTGTCTAGAAATTAATTCAGGAAGCAACATTTAGTCTTAGGATCTTTGTCCTCCTGCTAAAAAATGTAGCTTAGCTCTTGCTTAATTGGAAGAAAAAAATGTGTTTATTTACACTTACATTTAAATTATCAATATAATTTTATTTCATGCTGCTGTAAATATCTGTGGTACACCAGTCAAGTGCAGCAGCATGAATTTGTATTCTAGGAATTGGAGAACATCCTACTTCCTGATTTCCTGGAGGAGGTGCCTGCCCAACACATAGACTCAATCAGATCATTCAGTGAAAATTTTAAATGTTGGATGCTTAATCCTTTGGGAGGTTTTCCATTACTGCTCCAAACATCCAAGTCTAATGGTACGTTTAAGTAAGAGAGATAATTTCAAAAATAATCTTTGGTTAAACTGCAGAGAAGATTGTATTACAAAACTCCTAAATTATGTTTACAAATTTTAGCTGATGTTGCAGTGATAGTAGCAACAGCTAGAGTTAGTCGGGATACAGTTAAAAATAGATGGTAATGCATAATCTGTGAGAACAAACTTAAGCCAAAAGTATTCCCACTTCATGGTAATTTGAAATGTACTTAAAACTTTTTACAGATCTGTCTCCTGCCATGATTGCTTTGGCCATGTAGATGACCAATAATATGCAGTATGCTCCCTGAAAGTCAGATATTTTTGTGTCACTTCCTCTTAAAAGTGGCTTTATGCTGCTAAATTAATTGATGGCTGTAGCAGTCCAATATAAAAGGAAAAAAGCCATAGTCCCATAAGGATAGTAGAAGAAAATTGGAAAAAAATCTGTTCTCTACAAAGCTGTGGTATATGTGTGTGTTTGTAAATACACACACACCCATATATTTATACCTATTAAATGAAGATTCTGACTAAAACATTGTTGCTCAGTTGCTCATTGAGTGAAGACCAAGTCCACAGTGGTAAAGCAGGGCTCCTGTGTAGGCAAAAGTTTGTGTCAGGATTCATATGCTCAAAATTGCAGACATACTTAATTTTGGCAGTTTTTAAATTTGAATGCTTGACAGAGCAAACATAATAATGTGTTTTTAACATGTGTGTGCATAGAAGTGTATGTAATTAATCAGCTGTGACCCTATGCATATACATCCTGGTGTTTCTGGTTTGTACAAACATCATAGAAACATGAATTTTCACTTGAAAATCATTGTCTGTCTACAGAAGTTGCTTTATCCTTGATTTTCCTGCAGCTGAGAAACAGTTATTTATTTTACTCTGAGGAAAGGTATTCTTGGACCATGCTTTTCATAATTACATATAACACATTATAAACAGGATAAAAGTTGAACAAAAGAAACCAACTCCTATTAACAGTGCTGCAGAATTATAGATGCATAAAGGTGGAAACGTAAACTATCTAAACAAAATACAGCAGATTTAGGTTTAACATTGCTTTCATTCACCTGAAACCATACAAGTAAAAGAGCATTAGTCTTACTAGGAAGTATTAAATGTAAAAAAACATTGAAAGATTTTTTTCCTGTACATCATGGATTAATAGATTCACAGTGAAGGAAGAGTGGTGAGCTGGGCAGCTTCTCCTTGACTGTAAGGGTTGCCATGCCATGCCATGCCATGCCATGCCATGCCATGCCATGCCATGCCATGCCATGCCATGCCATGCCATGCCATGCCATGCCATCCCATCCCATCCCATCCCATCCCATCCCATCCCATCCCATAATGCTGGCTCAGTGCCCCTGCTGTGCCCTCCATTACCCTCCAAATCTCCCCTAGGGAATTACTTTCCAACTTAAAAGGTCTGTCTTCATTAATGTATTTTAGAGAGTAAAATATTAATGTTGTGAAACATCTGCCTCTTCTTCTTTAACAGAAGCTAAAGAGTTTGTAAAAAGGCTCAGGAGACAGACCGACCTTTGCAACATGGTCAAGGTATGTTCCAGAATTTGTGAAGGAAAAAAAAAAAGCTGAGTCTCATTCCTGCCAGCAGTTTGCACTATTTTTAAAATGTTCTATTGTAGAACAAGAGCAGCAGCATGTATGTTCTTAACTGTACACTGACCATGTCATGCTCACACTCCTACCCATCTCTTCCCACACTGTTAAGCATTCTGAGGGGACATTTTCCTCCCTCTGGATCCTTCTGAAAGCCTCTGAGATGTGGTTGATGGTACCCCGTGGAGAGGAGAACACAGTAGTTGGAAGGGTCAGATGACAGTTTCCAGTATCTTTGCTCATCCATGCTATAGTAAGTCGGGAGCACATGCTGAAGCATTCCTTTCACTGGTGTCCTTGGATCTTTTCAAATCCTTGGGTTTTGAGGTGGTCTGGGCTACAGCAGAAAAAGGAAGATCACAAATAGGGAAGAATGCAGAAGAGAATAGGTGGTATATTCTCTCCATCAAACATGTACAAGACTTTCCCAACATGTAATCTGATTTGAATCGTTACTCAGATGGAAGAAGGGAAGCAGGGAGCAAACAAGGGAGGGAGGAAGGAAGGGATGGGAAGAACTGCAGCTTCTTGGACCACTAAATGTAGCTTTTCTTTATTGGAAAACTTTATCAACAGCAGCATACAAAACACACCCTCCTCTTCAAAAAGTTAAGGAAAAAAAAAAGAACACAGACATAAGGGTGCCTACCCAGGCAAAAAGTTGACTTCCATGAAGTACTGAGCACTCACAGTTTCCCAGTTTCCATTTACTGCAGCAGCCCTTGGAGGTACTAATACCTGAAAATCTCAGCTTTATGTGCTTCTAAACAGGTCTTCCTATGCATTGAAGAGCATGATCCAGCAAGATCATGAGTGTGACCTATTCCATTTGCATTTGATTTGCATACTCAGACTTCAAATCATCCTTCTTGTGTTCAAGCCATGATGATGAAGGGCCGGTTGTAGTTCTTTCAGTCTTCCTTCCCTATTATTAATGTGTGGAAAAGCTGCAGAGTCAAAACTGAATTTACACCCTCAAGATTTAGGGCAAGAGAATTGCAGCAATTGGAGAAAATTCTCTAGAAGAAGCCTCTGGGTGCTCTACACCCCTTTTACACTGTTTAACCCATGCAAGTTGAACACAGCAGATCTGAGAATGAGGGTCAAATTTACACTTACAGCTCTCACAAGTAAATGTTGTTTGTACCTTCTCTAGAGTCTCTTCAAAACACAAGGGAAAAGTAAAAGAGTTTTACTGTACTTGAAATTTTGGGGTAGTGAGTTCCAAGGTTTAATTACTTGTTGTATGAAAATATACTTCTTTCATTATTTTAAAATTTCTGCCCTTCTTCAAGCAATTCTTCCCGCAAACCTCCATCACATCCTTCCTCAGTTAATTCTCTCTGAAGGTGAAATTTATCTCATCTTCTCACACAGGAGTCAGTTGATATTTCAAATCAACCTCAGTTTTCTATCTAAAATGCACCCGGAATTTCAACTAAAGAGTGCTGGTCAGAGCAGGCGAGAGTGCTCCTAATAAGAAGTGCTACAGAGGCACTGTGCAGCTGCAGCCTCTGAACACTGTAACCACTCCAGCCCTGGTAGTGTACTTCACAATATTTCAGCCATCTGGTGAGAAAGTGAGAATAATTTTGGCAGGATCAGCATTGAAAAGAAAAAAAGTAACTTTCCCACCATGTGTAGATAAAGCAGGCTGACAGCTACTACTACCTGGACATGCAGAAATAATTAGAGCATAAAAAGGTGCAAATTCCCTGTGAGAAAAAAATGTGAATATGATGCTTGTCATTTCCTGGGGCTGGTTCCTGCCTCTGGTAAGTTGTATTTGAGGGCTGAGAGGGCTATCTCTCAGTTATTTTAGAGAATCAAAACAGTTTAGTATAGTATAGTTTAGTTTAGTGAAATCCAATGGCTAAAGGGACCAGTCTAAAGTGTTGGGGCATGGAGTCAGGTATTAGCAGCCTACTGAAGATGCTGCCCCAGTAGTTCCTAGCCTTTGGGTCATGTATTCTTTTACAGGCTCTTTTTCTGTCACTGGAAACTCCAAGTCAAATCAGAAGAATGCTTTTGTCTTTAACTTATATGAAGGAGATTGCTGAGTGAGAATCAGGTTGGGTTTGGTATTTCAAAAAAGTTAGCAGAGTGATGAAAAATAGTTGTATTGGTAATTTTTGCAAAGAAATGGTCAGCTGCATTCATTGCTGCTTGTGGGTTCATGTTAAACACCTGGTAAATGGGATTTGTTAAAACATTTATGAATCCTGAAGTTTTCTGGAATTTTACAAAACATATTTTTTCTCTGAAAAGCCCAACTGGATAAGGGTTATTTACAAAAAATCTCTGAAGTCCAAAAAAGACTTTAGAATCTTACTGACTTCTGTATGGAAGTGGAAGACTAGATGTATTTGTTAAGAAAATTTAATGCAGATTTAGTTTCCTTGACCGTTCTCATAATTTCATCAAGAGTCCTAAGGAATACTGTGTGATATTAGCAAGTAATTAAAAAACATGAAGAGATGATGATACATATCAGTCTGAAAATTTGCAATATCTTTGTGAGTAATACTTTTTTAGGACGTATATGAAGACAGAATCATTCACAAATAACTCATAAGCAAATAAAGGGGATAAAATACAAACTTATATTGTTTTAACTAATACCGTATTTCTAATGTTATTTTTTACTCTCTCAAAGGCTTGAGAAACTTGAGAAAACTTGCCTTTGAATTAAATTGCAGCATAAATTAAGGACAGATACGGCTGAAGGAAAGTCATCTCTGATACACCACTTCATGCTTTAGACAAAATATCATTATTTAGTGTAATTATAATAACTCTAGGCAAAACCAATTGCCCAGATAATTCAAGTCTGTTAGCCTTGTCTGCTCAGTCACAGACAACACAGAGCATAATTGAAAAGAGCATCTCCCAGAACAAAACTCTTTTGAAGACAACTTCAGATTTATCTCCTTTGATCCTGTACCCCCCAACACCACCAATTTGTAGACTGGTCATATAAAGTCTAGTATTGAATAAGGGAAGCTTTCCTTTTTCAATTCCCTTATTTGGCTGAGTTATGGGCTTGAGAAGATGAAAGGCATTAACTGTTTTTTTTATTCTGTACAGACAGTAAGAGCACTCTTGAACAGCAACAGCACAGTCACTGTTCTGCGATCAGGCTTGCATGCCATCTTCAATGAGAAATCTCTGGATGTGACTAAAGACCTCTTTCAAGAGAAGTTTAGGAATTCAAAGAAGCGGCAGAGAAACATACAATTAAAATGTAATTACTTTTTGCTATTTATTGTTTTTCCTCTTAAGCACTAGCTTGTCATTTTTAAAGGTCCAGCATTTCCTCTTGTTTTTTTCATGACATCTGCCTTACTGAGAATTACAGTCTTCCTGTAACCTGGAGGGCTAGAAAAGAGCCAATAAAATTGAGAATGGAGCATGAGATAATATCCTCCTAACTTTAAGAATTAAAGGTTAAGAGTTAAAGGCTTTTGGTTCTGACTTTCTTAAAGATTTTTGTGACAGCAGGAGTGGGGCTTGTGTTACTGAATTATATATCTCCTAGAAGAGGTTTGACTAGCAGGGTGATTTTTTCATGGTTTCTTTTGACGGGAAAGATGTTTTCAATCATTGCATTTTCCTCTGTTATTAGTTGAAGCACACAAAATCCTTTCTTGTGGCCAGATTTTAAAATATTGTATGCTGACCTGGACAAGGCCTTTTAGGTTTTGTGTCCTTTTGCTGTATTGTGGCCTGTGGGATCAATGGTGTGCCGTAAACAATAAAATGCACAGTTTGTGTGCAGCCATGACATAATGATCTGACAGCTTAGTGAAGAGGAGTAGAATGGCAACTTAGTTTTTAGATTAATGGTCTGCCATTGAAAATGTTAGGAAGAGATAGGCAAGTTGGAATCAGGCTGTGCACAGAACTAACAGGCGGAACCTCAGCTCTTAGTTCCTGGTCCATCACTGACTCATGCCCTGACAAGGGATTTGTCACAGGTTTTCTGTGACTGCTTTCAGCAGGCATAATATCTTGCCTGCTTCACAGAACCATCAGGAGTACCATTTCAATAACATACACACTGAACCCAAAACCACTGCATAGAATACTTATTACATTTTTCCATTATATTATTGATATAGTTCTTAGTCTTCCCAAGGTGGTTCTATTGCATTCTCTGTTTTCATTGCTTTTCCAAACTATCATTTATAATAAGCAATGTTTCACTGAACTTATCCATATGCTTTCTTAAAGGAAGAGGTCTCAATCAGAAGGGTATAAATTCAGGGAGGTGCAATTTACCTTTTTGTATGCGTCAAACTTTCGGAAGAACAATGGCACTGATACGTGGCAACATTATCCATATTTCTGTTGGTCTACAGAATATTCTGCATTTTCTGTTATTGTTTTAAAATTTATTTCTCCCTTCAACAGCTAGACAATTTTTTTTTCTCAATCACATTAAATCTAAGAGAAGTAAGTTAGCATTGCCTCTAACCAGATTCCAGCTTTCTCATTGGAAAGGTACTTTTCCATGTTGCTTTTTCCTGCCACCTTTGCCATGATGACTATGTCAGTGCAGTTATGCTGGAAATAGGCATAAACATGAATTCTCATTGATTTCGAAGTAGGGTACTATTCATCACTAAAGAAATGGTAAATTAATCAAAATGCTAGAAACAGATGTCTTAATCTGTCTAATTAAATTTAAAGTAAAGATAAAAGAAAAAAAAAACTTAGAACTGCAGAAACAAACCAAAAGGCAACCTCAAGTAATGATCTCCCTTCTGTATTTCACAGGTTTGAAAAACTTCATTTCTTCACTGATGTCTTCCACAAATATTCGGGATCTCCTGAGCCGTTTGTCTTCAGATCTCCAGACTTTTGTTATTAAGGTATAAAACTGATAATTTCAGAATAGAAAGAGCGATCACATAATTTATCCTGTACATGCTGACTGGCACTAGTCTGCAGGAGCTACATTGCACATTAGCAACCTGACCAGACTGCAGATTTGCATAAATACAATTTATGCATGCTGTGGAAAAAGGGAGAATTAATTGGCATACAAAAATTCCATCTGTGCAACAACTACAAGCATATTTCTGTGCATATATCCACTCTAGTGGTTTCAGTATCTGCTCTCATTTCATAGACACATATTATCACAGCCCCTAATAAACCAACATTCAGAAGTAATATGTTGCTATAAATGAAGAGAAGACTTCATGGCTCCTTACATCCTTGATTCCCCAAACTGTTGACTTTTAGCAAGTACTAAGAACTTCTAGTAGAGACTCTCTAGCTCTTGTGAAATATACAAGTATGACCATCCTCACATATGCACCTTTCAATAGATTACCAACTCTACCACTCCTCTACCTTCACTGACTCACAAATTGTGTCACTGTGTTGCTACTGCTGCATTTGGTTGGTTACCATAACAATTAACTTGGGTTTGGGTGATACTTTGAGTTTGGGTTTTTTTCCTTCCTTTCTGAAGAAACAGAGTAAACTGTTTACTTGGCTTAATTATTTACTCCTATTTTTTTATTTTCAAATGAAGAACATTACTTTGCAATTCTTTGATGTCTCCATCTCACATAACCCTCAGCTACCTCATAGGATGGTATAGAGAAGATGGAGTGGGGCTTTTCCTGGGGGTGCACTGTTACAGGCCATAAGGCAATAGACACAAGTTGCAGCAAAGAAAATTTCCAATAAATACAAAGAAGAAAAAAACTACTATTAGAATAATTAAACATAGGAAGAGGTTACCTGGAAAGGCTGTAGGATCTTTATCTAGGAGATATTCAGAACTTGTCTGGACAAGGCCTGAGCTAAGCTGGCCATGCTTTAGACAAGAGATCAGAATAGGCAACATCCAAAGATCTCTTTCAACCTTAGATATTTTAGGATTCTAATAGAAAAAAAAATGCTTGTTTTTTCACCTTGTATGTAGTTTGTACAGGGAGATAGTCTGCCACACAATAAGGAATTCTTTTAACCAACTTTATCATAAACCAATTTTTTTTCTTTATCTGCAGCCAAGCAAGAGTAAAGATGCATTTAAAGAACAGGCATCAGATTTCATGTTGAAATGGAACCTCCTACTGAGCAATGTAGGCAAGATTCTGACCATCAACAGGACAGAGAGTTTTGGTAAATAGGATCTTTGTGACTCTAATTTGATACACCCCATTTTGACCTGAGATGGCAGAGGCAACAGATCCAGAGGTACCTAAAGGGGCCAACGAGAGCTGAGCTGACAATGTAGTGACAGGACAATGGGGAATGGTTTAAACTGACAGAGAGCAGATATAGACCAGATATTAGGAAGAAATTCTTTACTGTGAAGGTGGTGAGACACTGAAACAGGTTGCCCAGAGAAGCTGTGGATGCCCCATCCCTGGAAGTGTTCAAGGCCATGCTGGATATGGGGCTTTGAGCAACCTCTGGAAAGCACATGGCAGGGAATGGCACTAGGTGGTCACTAAGGTCCCTTCCAATCCAAACTACTCTGCATTTCTGGGATTCTGGTATTTACCTGACATAAATTCATGCAACATTCTCCCTACTCCCTTTCCTTTTGTTACCATTCTCCTGGTGATGTAGCTTGACAGGTCAGGGAAATGAAATTATTGGTTGTTGACCAAAACTCTAGGATGAGCAGAAGAGAGGAGAGTAGGATCCTGCAGCTGTGGATGGTAGGAAAGCCAGGACTCTCTCTTTTGACAGAAGTTGTATTTTGTGGGGAAACAGGGATCAGCAGCCTGAGGTGAAAGCCTCTGTCTTCCCTCATACAAGAGCTGCACACCACAGCAGAATGGTTTGATGGAGATCTGGGGCCACTAATATTCCAAACAGAAAGCATTCTGGTCATGTCAAGTGATTGCTCTGAGTCCCCCAGGTTCTTTCTGTATAATACAGCCAGAACAGAGCCACTGCAATAACTAGTTGCCAAAAAGGCAGTTAGCTCCTCTGACAACAGATATATGTTCCTCTTACTTGTGTCTTACACTGACCTAAGTGCTTGCCTAGCCAGCACCACACCTGCTGGAGGTATTCAGCTGACTGGAAAATAGGCACTTCTTTAGCTGGGTTATTTTTATTTCCATCTTAGGGCTCTGAGATGTCAAACATCAAATCCATCATGCACCAGTGCAAGGTGGGAGAAGGGAAGGAAGTGTGCAGTTGTGTTCACTCAGAGGCTTGATGTGATACAGACTTGTCTTCAATCAGTCCAGTCTCTACCCTAACTGCCTTTCTCTTCACTTGTAACCTCTTGCAGAGGTGCCATTTCTGCAGAAATGTACTGTCTCCCGTGAGTTGCATCTAATCCCAAACTGTATGAAATGCCTTTCAGATTTTCAAAGGAGCACTTTCATATTTTTAACTCACCTGTTGGATGCAACTTCATACAAATAGCCAAAGAAAACCTCATTATTTTCTTTGAAATGCCCTTTCAAAACCATACTTTCATGTGTTTGCTCTAAATACATAACAAAGGTGTATGTCAAGGTTGTTGCCTTTTGTGTTCTTCAGTGTTGTTACCCCATTAATGCCTGTGCTTCTGCACGTATGAACACACCCTTCTTCTGCATCAAGCTGCTACCTTTTGCCTTCTGTTTACTTGTGAACTGTCTGGAGCAGGATCAGTTTTGTTCTGTGTCTGCAGGGAGCACAGTAGGGTCCCTTGTCCATCAGCTGCTGCATTACAGTAGTAGTAAAATAATCAGTCCTTTCTGTCTCTCCAGAGCAGTTCTGCACAAACCTCTGCAAAGTTACATGCAATATTTTTGGCAATGAATAAATTGAGAATGCATTCCAAGAACTGCATTGGAAGCATAATGTTTACTGAAATCCCCCATGATGATGAAATCCTCTTCCCTTCTTCCACCACAAGAAGAGTTTAATGAATTGCCTGTTCTGCAGTTGTATTGATAGATGGGATACAATGGATGGAGCACATCTCTTGGTTTGCTGAGGCTTCATTAAACTAATTACAAATTACATTTTGACGCACTTTATGACAGTTTTTCTACTATACTTCAATAACACTAAAATTGAATTTATTTCAAATATGAGAGAGTTAAAAATATTTTTAATATTTTGCTGTGATGCTTCAATAACGTGATCATTATTATCTTCTTTCTTTACTCTTTAAGATGTTGTATTTGATCTATCAATGTCCCTTTTTTTTTTTTGCATGTTTCTATTCCTTTAGGATACTGAGTTTTAGCAGACAGGCTGAAGCAGTTCTGTTAACAAGCCATCTGGTGTAAAAGTTCTGTACTTGGGATCATTGCTTTCCAAAAATGTAATAAATCGCAGCATTTCTTCAAAATATGAACTATGTAGCATCCACACAGAGAAAACACAATTACTTGGGGAAATGTGTGTCATGTTAATCCAGTAACCAAAACTAATCTCACTTCTGACTTTATCTCTTGCCTTCTAGCTTGCCACATCCAGCAGATATAATACACTGGCATATCACATGTCTCAATTTAGGATTGAGTTTCCCTCTTTTCCAGCCCAGCCCCCACTTGGGTGATGCCCAAGTGAGATCAGAGGAACCCTGCAGTTATCCCCGCTGTAAGGCAGCAGGGAGCAAGTGTGCTGGAGCATTCAGGGCTAATGGGACCTCTACAGCTCCTTCAGCTCCATCTCCTTTCCTGAGAATGTGCCTCTGCACACCTCCCTCACAGAGTTTCATGTCAGCTCACACAGCCCTGTTGCCTTCCGAGGCATTCAGGGATGCATTGCCAAGCCATGGGGAAAGAGCAGTGAGCTATGCATTCCTCTTCTGCAAGCAAGGTGCTGCAGCCTGGTTCCTCTTGAGAACTGTGTTCCTCTGTATTATCCCAGAAGACGGCTGGAGTGGTAGCCTTGGTTTCATGTTTACTCTTACAGAATATATTGAAAACACCTGTAAGACTGTTAGAAACATTCTTGGACTACTAGTAAGAAAACTCTATAGTTTCAACTCCAACTATAAAAATCCCTTTCCTTGTTCCATAGGTAAACAAATACTTCCTCCTACTTTCCTATAGTTTGAAGATTCTCAAAAGGATGAACAGCAGAAGCAGCAGCTTCTCAGACACATATAACATCAAAAGAGAGTATTTTTCATTTATAAACCTCCATAAACTGTGGTCATTAATATAAATTGTGATATCTCTTTGTTGATGTCCATATAAACTAGTTTGTGGGATGCAGAGGTTATAAATTGCTTGATGAATTCCTATGCAGATTTATAGCATGGAAGAAGATTTACTTTTTACTGTAAGGGCTTTTAACCAAGGTGTGGTTCCAAAGTCTCAGTGTGAGTCTCTCTTTGCTTTTATCACTTATGGTCCAAGCTGCAAAGTGGGCCATTTAATGTCATAGATACAACACACAGAGATCTCTATAGGAGGTTTTGCTTGGGAAGAGGTGGAATGTTTTATCTGTCAGAGGGGAGAATGGGCATAATACGTGGTTATTGATAAGCCTTGTAGTAGAAGGGAATGTGAAAGAAGCACTTGAACAGGAAAGTGGATGAACACAACTTTCCTCTCTAGTTAAATAAGAGAATTTTTTTTTCTTATTTTAAAATTTGCACTGGTGCCTATTTTTCTGGGATATTTGGAAGTACATAATTTTACAAGTACTGTTTGATGAGTGATGGTCCATTACTTTGTCTAGCCTATTACTATAATGAAGCCCTTCAAAAAAGAGCACATCATGAAGATAAGCAAATGAAGAGGTTGTAATAATTCTCTTTGTTTTTCTTTAAACCTAGGATCCTGGCTTTTGTTGAATATGCTACTCGTTGATTTTGCGGCTCACATTTTCCAGACCTATATAGAAGAGGATAAGGAAGAAGGAAATGCCTTGGTTTCAAAACAAAATGAGGTTCCTGTTCTGTGTGTTTACGAGCCCAGCCATTTCTCAGCCTGTTTTGCTGAGGAGGAACCTCAAACCAATGCTCCACAGACAGCTCTTGTGATGCAGAACCAGAATAACTTCGGATTAAGCAATGCTTTCCAGAGTTCTGAGTTGTTTGGTGAACACAGCCACTGTCAGCAAGGTGAAATTAACATTAACTTTAAAGAAAACTATGGGGGAAAAAGTTACAAATTGGACAAATTAGGACAGATTGGGACAGATTGTGTGGTTGATTGGGGCTTTTTATGTATGTAAAGTAGAACTAACAAGACCCAGGTTTGCATGGAGCTGTGTCCAGTCACTGAAACCTCAACTCATGAAGAGTCCTCCACATCCTGCCCCCACCCCACAGTGATATCAAGGGATTATAATCTCAACATTACCCACCTCCCCAGGACCACAGGTTCCTGATTCTTTCCTTAGGTTTCCAGCAGACCTCTGGAGCTCCTTCTGATTCCCCAGGTGTTGTCTAAGGAACAGCAATGCTGTTCTGGTGGGCTGGGAGCAGGTCATGGGCCTGCTGACACACAGACTGCATGTATATATTGATCAAAAAAGAGAGGGCACAGTGTGGTCTTTCCTCACTTTTGGAAGCACTGAGAGGCTCTCTCCCCTCCACTTATTTGTCACTTTTTATCAAAAGACAAAATATCTTCAGATATATGAAACCTTGAGACCCTTCTGCTCCACCAAATTTTTCTTGCAGTCAGTCCAATGCTCCAGACATACTAGCATAAGGTATGACATACAGGTAGAAAACAAGATAGACTCTAAGTCTTCTAGAATCCAAGGCTAAAATACAAGAACACATGGGAATATGGATCAAGCCTCTGTGGTTAATGTAAGCAATGAATTAGACATTCAGCTGTTTTCATATTTCTCTTCCATGCAGTAAGAGCACTTGTCTTAGGTCTCAGAGAACACTGGGTTTTCTAGAAAACTGTGAAAGATGAATGTTAACGGCACCAAGGCTCACAGAGAAAATTATGTGTTTGGGGTGACACTACTATAGTTATTTTATTGCCAAGAGGTATTCAGTTTCCATACACTTGCACAGGAGTGGAAATTGACTGTTCTAAAAACATCTTTATTCTTTACAAAGACCTTTTGGGGACCCTAATTTTTTTTCAATATAAGGTATGCTAAGACTAGTTCAGCAAAGAAAATTGGATGGGACAAAGCAGGCACACAGAGGACAAACCAAGAATGATTTATATGTGTGATGGACATGTTTGACAGCTTTTGTTATTTTTCAGATGTAAAATGCCATACCACTTTTATGTCAAAACATTAACTGTGCTGGGTGCTGACAATTTGCAAGGGAGCTCTAAATTAGTGATGGTCAGAAATGAGGAAATGAACTGCTAGAAATTTTATTCAATATCTGCCCATTTCCTGTGCTCTTCACTGTGCTGCCTTTTGTATGTCCTATGCCATTGCAACACTTTTTGCAAGGGTCATCAGACAAGGGCTTGACACAGGTTTGGTCTGTGTAAGTGATGTGCTTATAAATACATACCAGTTTTGAGTTTTTTGTACCTGATCACAAGAACAAAGCCAAGCTGATTAGAGTGAGGGATGAGGAATCATCCCTTCCAGAATAAGAGGGGAAGGGTGTAAAATATGAAATGAGGACTTGGGAGAAGGTGTGGATGAGGGAAGGACACAGTGAATGACTGAGGAAGTGTAGAAGTTTAGAGATCAAAGAATCCAACAGATGATGGATTCTACCAGCCCACGTTCAAGATGCTAATAACTGGGATGAAAAAGAGGTTCTAGTAAGCACCTGTTAGGTTGTGATTCGAGTGCTTACAGTTTGTGATGGAATCAAAAAACTTGAACCTGCATCTCAGAAGGGCTTCAGGAGCTGTGAGAAAGTGAGTGAGGACTTTTGCCCACTCATGTTCTTCAGACGGGTGGTAGCTCCCACCTTGACCATTGCAGATTCTTTCTCTTGCATATCAGCACTGATGCCACAGGTTGCTGGAAAACACAGTTGCCAAAAGCATCTCCATCACCCACTGCTTGGTATTGTCATCTCTGTAGATCCTCTGACAAGATTTCCCTTGCATGAAGATTTTTGTTCTGTGACTTTTGACCATCAGAAATCATCATCATGCTTCCAAGGAACCATCTGTCCCTGCTCTTGACTAATCCCCCTTTGGCCAGAGCCCATTTTGTTGGGTATCTAAACCCTCAGCAGCCATAGCAGCATGCACCAGCCACACTGCTGTTTCCTGGACCACATTTCTGCTGCCTGACATATTGCTCAGGTTTATATCATAATTTTTGTTTTTAATTCCTTCACCTTAGGCAGGCTTGGCAGCTTTCTGCAACCCAGAGCTTTTCATCAGTTCCCATCCTCCACTCCATCCATTGCCAGCACCACCCAACCTCCGTAGTTTTTAATCTTGTCCCACAAGGCATTTCTTTGCCTTCTATACAGCCTGTTATGCTGTAGAAAAAAAAAATATAAATCTGTTCATCGCACCTCCACACTCAGCTCATTGAAATTAGTGCTAACCACTCAGTCTTTCTACAAAACCCTGGAAAAATATGAGGGAGGACTGGTAACAGAAATCAGAAAAGAATCTCCCAACGTTACCCTGATATCAGCAGCACCAATATGTGTGGCTTAGCAGATCCCTTCATGATCTTTTAGTTATCACCTTCATTCTTCTTCTTACTTCTCCATCTGTTTCTGGTCTTCCATTCCTAGTTGATGCTGAATATAAATTAGACTCCTCAGCAGAGAGACCGTTTTTCCCGTTTATTTTGAACAGTGCAGTACTTTTATGAATCTTATCTTTAAATACAGTTTAAATAACTAATACACAGAATTAATAAATAGAGTTAATACTCTTGAAAACAGAGTACATTCCAGGTTGGTGGCATCTCCCAATGAAAACATTGGTTTTATATGAAAAAAATGTAGAGGGCAGGGAGCAAGATAGTAGAATGTTTGTACACACTGGCTTAGAGGGGAAGCGTGGCAGATGAAATGCTACAGAGCCAAACACACATAGCATGAACTCAGAATCAATGAAACCAGTGGCAGTAACAGAGATGCTCTGAACAAGCTGTAATCTATAAAGTGCAGCTCAGAGAGCATTGGCCAGATCTTTATTCCTTATCACGGAGCTTGCAGTTGCTTTCTCTCAGCATGAATAGCATTTTTTTTTTCATTTAGAAAATCCCATTCTAGGCTTCTGCTTTTTGTTCACTTGTTACCAAATTAAAATCCTATTAAACTGCACACCTGCAGTGGGTTTATCTGCAGAGCACTATGCTCTTTTAATCCAATTCCACACCTTCGTAACATACAATATCCTGCAAATCAGGGCACAAAGAGACTGAGTGTATGCTATTCCTAGCTCTGTTGGCAGAGAGAAAATCAAACACTTTGATTTGTTAAAAAGGGAGAAAAAATAGGACATAGTTAACTACTTGACTTATAGGAATGGCAGGTGTTCATCTGAGTGGCCTGTATAAACCAGGATACAGAGATCAAGTGTAGTTATTAACAAAAATGAGCAAAAAATGGGAGCAAAATCATGACCCTGATTGAATTCAGTGTCAAAATTTCTGCTGATTTTAAGAAAGTCAGAATTTTAGCATGAAAAACAGTCCCCATCAGGAGAGAGACAGGCTGAGACTGTGTGTCAGCTGTAAGCCTTTCTATTCATTTTCAAAACAACTAAAGTGTAAGAAGTGTGAATGATGTATTCAAAGGGATATGCCCCTCTGTCAGACCTTTGCCATCCTATGATGAACCCCAATGTGCTTCCTCTTGTTGGGTTTATTTGATGTAAAATAAGGCTGGATGTCTATAAAACACCTCAGGTTCAGCTAGTAAGATTAGAGAAGACTTTTTTCAATGAACGGAGGAAAAAATGATTTACAATTCCTACAGTCAAAACATTTCCTTGTTTCTTTTCTAATTTTCAGCACATCCAGGATATTTAGGAAGAGAAAATTATTATATCATGTACTAAGCTGGACCTTCAAGCTGGAAAGGAAACATTTTTTACTCAAAAAGATGAAATTATATTTCTTTGCCTCTGATGAACAGCAAATCTTCAGAGAAAAGCATCCTGGCTACAGCATTCTATATGATATGCCATTCTTACTCTTTGGTAAAACTTTAAGAAATACTGTTTTTATTCTTTTAAACTTAAGATTTTTTTCTGAAAATACAAAATGCAAAACTGGGCTAGCACTGCAATTATTTTGTCATGTGATTTGATTTAGATTATTTGAATAAATCTTCAGAAGATAAAGGTGAAGTACTTGCGGCTTGGTTTTATGTATTTCTTGTATATTTCTGTCGTCAGTAAAGCTGAAGACCTATCTGAGGTAATCCTGGTAAGTTATCTGGAAGCTACAGCATAAATTAATTAATGACTCTGTGTTAATTCTGCTTTGTCAATGGTGTTTAATTTAAAATTTATATTTATTGAATATAAAACTTAGCACTAATTCCTGCTTTGTTTACCATTTCTGCAGGATACAAGAGCCAATACCCCACATATAATTATATTAACTGAAACAAAATAGGCTGTATATAATGTTACTATTTTATTATGTTCAAAACTATGTTGTTTGCTTGTTTTCTGTAAGTAAAGTACAAGCAAAGACATTCATAAAGAGAAACACTGGCATAAATTCATATAAAATAGTAAATACAAATGATGAGATTTGTATCATGCATGCATCAGATTGTGTGAGGAAATTCCCTGAAACACCAGGGAAATAAGGGTTTAACTGTGTTTGAAGAGCATGCCTGCAGTGAGCTGTCTGTGCCCGGTTGCTATTTCAAGAAGGGAAAACTGCTTCAATATTTTAAGAAGGGACATATCTTCAATCAGAGAAAAGCACTTGTCAGGAGCTTGGAAAGCTTTCACTCCTTTTGGGTTTGGAAATTTACACTGATTTGCTACTTACATCTCCATTCTTCTGTCTCAGCTCAAGCACTGAACTGAGAATCAATTTTCAAAAGTGTGGTATTGCAGCAGATGTAGACAGGGCCATGTGCTAAAGGAAAAGGTAGTCATGTATTCTGTTCTACAGATAAGATTATTATTTTGGTGCCAAAATTACATTTTCTTGGGAAATGTCTTCACAATCAGAAAAATTTATTTGAGTCTTAAGGCCCACTATTCCTCAGGTTTTTATGGTGAAGGAAAAAAAGGGAACAGAGAGTGTAGGAAGAAATATAAGCTAAAAATACTCAGTGTTCTCCAGACCACTTTTATTTATTAGAGTTTAGATTCTGGATTAGATATACCTGTCCACATAGCACAATTAAGCAGAAGTTGTATCAGTAGACTGATCTTGGAATCTGTTCTTCACAGATATGAAAAAGTAAGATCTGTTAGCTGTACCTGAGGGCCTTCTGACCGGCAAAGACTTCTGTGAGATTCCTTCTTCCCTGTCTCCTATTGAACCTATAAATAATTAAATAATTATTAAATAATTTGCAATAACGCAATGAAAGTTTATAAGCATATGTTTTAAAGAATTACAACTTTGCAATGCCATATTGAAGAAGTTTACTGCCAAGAAAGGAATTGGATGCACATGTGCCTTTATTAAATTGGGCTATTCATATAAGCTCATGTACATGCAAATCTTTGCCTAATTAAAACTTCACCTGGAAAACATTCAATAGCAGCTCCATGTATTTGCATACCAAAAATGCCTCCTTGCAAGCACCAAACCGATGTTGCCTGCCACCTCGGACTTGGGGTCATGCTGAGACATGACCCCAATGCCCATACGAAGCTTTGCCTGCGGCAGGAGTGTTCACATGGACACCCTCCCTCGTGGACTGTCTCTTTTTAAATAAACGGAGAGGTTGCGCCGCCTCCGCCCGGACAGCTCCATTTTCTTGGTTTTGTGGTGCGTGTAGGGAACTTAATACGTGAGATATCTACCCGCTGGACAGCGCACCTGAGCCAGCGGCTCCAGCAGTCTCCAGGTGTCCCGCAAACGCCAAAGCCAGGGTTACCCCGCAGCCGGGCCGGGAACCGCGAGGGGCCCCAGAGCTGCTCGCCCGGCGGGGGCTGTGCCAGCGGCGTCCCCAGCAGGTGCGGCCGGAGGTTCCCGCACGGCCCCGGGCTGGGGGGGCAGGACACCGAGCGCGACGCGACCGCGGGCGCTCCGGAGCGCCACGGACACCCGCGCCGGGGAGGGGAGGGGAG
>VXBU01002273.1:34403-56182 GCA_013400315.1 Bombycilla garrulus
GCGGCGCCCGCGGCGCGCAGGGAGCGGCGCAACCTCCGCAGGAGAAACCGTGCTCGGAGCGCGGGGAGGGACGATGCGCGCTAAAAACCGCACCAGAGACACCAGAAAAAGCGAAACCTCTAGGTCAGAAGGCAGAGCTGCATCGTAGGGTGTGTAGAGGGGCTGTTTCAGGAGCATGAGGAAGAGAAGGAGGAGAGCCGGCTGGGCTACCACAAAAATCTACCCGTCCGTCCAGCTGTACCAGCTTAAAGGACGATTTCTCTGTCAGGAGCATTAAACAAAATAGCTGGCCTGTACCGGAGAATTCGGGTCATTATTTTTTCCAGTTTTAAAATATTTCCTTTTTTAAAGTGAAACGTTGGGATGAGACACAGTATCCAGTACCACTCTGACAAAAGGAAAAAAAAAAAGAGAAATAAAGAATAAAATCAAATAAAATAAAGACATTCATAACTTTCTGTTGAAAGTATTCACAGATTAATTAGCTTACAATTTTACATTAAATTTAGATGCGCGTAAGTCTTCGGGAAGCTTGGCTGAGTTAGTGGCAGTTAATGTTACTGTGAAATACAAAGTTATAGATTGAAAAAAGATCCTATTAAATTAATTTGTACGTAGGCAGAAGAGACCCGTAATTCTGCATCAGCTTTTGGAAATCCTATTAAGCCGTATGATCATAACTCTTTTGGTTTATGCTCTCACCAGAAACCCTAAGTGAAATTACAGCCATAATATAGTCAGCAGTTATCTGCCTCCAGACAGAACACAGAAGTAATACAGAAAAATCTGATTCATAATAAAATTTGAAATTTGGGGGGTAGTGTTGGCTGCTTTGAATGCTGAACTATGCTGCCTGTGATCACACTTATTTTTGGGAATCCAGAGTAACATTAACCTTGCAAGACAGACTGAGTATTTCACGCAATGGGAACATGTCCTGCAATATTACTGAGAGCTTTTTTTAAAAATTTGTAACTCTTAATAATAAGTAATTTTATTTTCTAAGTTATGTAATGTCATTAAAGTATTAATTCAAAGGAAAGCCAACAAAGACCATTTATAAGCACTATAAACAATAAAAATTCAAAGGCATATAAACATTGAAATCAGAAAACATGCTAACCAGGTAACAACATCATCCAGGGTTCTTATTAACTATTCATATTTAATTTGATTTTGTTGTAAAAGATTTAATGTATTGATGGATAACTTTACTATTTAACATCTAAGAGACCATGAGGAAAAAATAACTGAAGACATATAAAAAAAAGAAGTAATTAATTGAATATCTGTCATTGCTATTTATAATGGGATGAAAAGCATAGTAGGATTATATATTATTCTGAAGTATATTAATGAGTGTCACTACTGGGCAAGGACATTTTTGCATGCATTATAACCACTCCATGTACACAGGTCAGTGTATAGGAGAAAATCTTTTGAAAATTTGGTTCCTCAGTGTCCCTTCTCTGCCATGGGAGGAGGTTTTGCTTTGGCTACCTTGGTAGTTGAGACATGCCCCTGGTCTGATGTTCCTGCCCAGGAAGCTGAGCTGATGTCCAGTTTGACTTCAAACCCAGTTCTAGCTAAAATGCTTTCTTTTTTTTTGTTTTTGCGAACCCATGCAATCACATTGTAAGTCAAAACCAAAAGAAGAGGCAATATTAGAGTAAAAAACAGGCTGAATCAAGGCTAAATTAAGTTCTATATCCTTTTGGGCTTGAGGAAAGGTTCCAGCAGTGGTTTAGAAACATTTCCTGACATCGATGGCAGGAAAAAAAAGATGTTCGTGCACTTAAACATTTTAAATTTGGTAGTTCCTCTAAACTTAGTAGAAGATAAAATATTCTCTATAGTGTCATGGACAGGACTAGAGAGAAGAAATAGAGGAGAGATCATAGAAATAGAGGAGATTTTCATAGAAGTGTGACAGATGTAATTTAGATGAGATAGAACTAATTTAGAAGAAATGCCCTCTTGTGATGACAACAGAAAGTGGGAACAAGGGAGAAGCTCTCTGTTCTCTCCTTTGAGGGAATCCCCCACATTGAAAACCATCTATGTGCAAAGATGTAACCCATTGCTTATTTGGATTTTGCAGATCCAAGGTATGCCCTATGGGAACTGTTTACTTCTCAGCGATGGTCCTGTCAATAACAGCACTGGAATCCCTTTCTTTTACGTGACACCAAAGGATAACACTGTGACAGATCTTCTGAAGAATCCCATGGCTTCTCTGACCCTGCCAGAGGCAGATGGAAATTTCTGCAGGTAACTGTTTTATCAGCCTCCTACCACCTTCAGTGAGAGCAGAGATCTCAGAACAGAATGCCGGGTCCCCACCTCCGATGTCCCGCATTTATTTTTTACTCTCACAGTCAGCTACATGTTCCTTCCTATGGTTTATTTTTGCAGTAAATTCCCCTGGCAAAACACAGTAGAGAAAAGCAGAGGTGTCACTGAAGTGTATTGTGGAGCTGGAGTGGCTTCCAGCTTGAATATTAACATACCTAAATTTTAATCTCTGCTTGGAGGTGCCTACATAAAATCTAGTGTACAAGATCCTATAATAGTCTATAGTCATCTAGCCAATAAAATCCATAGTTTCAGAGGCTATCCAATTCACAGTAAAGCAGGCATCTTTGCTCTGCTGAAAACTCTGGAGGCCCTGCCCTTGACAGGGATCCCTCCAGCTCTCTGAGTTCTGTAAGAGGAGCTCAGGCTCTCAGTTCACAAGTTCTATGCTCAGGCCTGTGACACTCCATCTGATTTACGCCTCTTCAGAGAATATGATTGAATATGATATCTATGCAAATTTTTTATACCTTATATATCACAAGCAGTCGGTAAATGACCCCTCAAATAGGGAAATCCACATCTTAGATTTACCAGTCTACATCCAGTCCCTGGTTCTTCTCTCCAGAGACAGTGAGTTGACTTCTTAATCACATCATTGAATCTTAGAATCACAGAATGGTTTGAGTTGGAAGAAACCTTAAGGGCCATCTAAGTCCAACCCCGTGCCACAAACAGGGACACCTTGCACTGACCAGGTTGTTCAAAGCTGCATCCAGCCTGGCCTTTAACACTTCCCAGGATGGAGCATCCACAGCTTCTCTGGGCAACCTGTTCCAGGGTCTCACCACCCTCACAGCAAATAATTTCTTCCTAACTTCTAATCAAAACCTACTCTCTTTTAGTTCAAATCCATTATCCCATTGTCCTGTCACTACATGCCCTTGTGAGAGCTCCCTCCCCAGCTCCCTTGCAGGCTCCCTTTAGGTACTGGAAGTCTGCTTATAAGGTCTCCCTGGAGCCTTCTCCAGGCTGAACAGCCTCAACTGCTCAGCCTTTGTAGGAGAGGCACTCCAACCCTATGATCATCTTCATGGCCTCCTCTGGACCTGCTCCAACAGCTCCAATTCATTCTGTGTATAATGAATAACTTGAGATCCCCAAAGCTTTACACGTGTAAAATGTATGTATGCAACCTCAAAGATGATTCAATTTTCCTCTCCATTCTTGTCTCCTTGAAAAAGACATATCTCTACCATATGTTTGTTTACAGTCAATCATGTGGCAAACTTGGCTGGGTCAGCCTTGTGTGAAGTGTTATTTACAAAGGCCTCTTTACGTGACGAGGTACATGACACCGAAATTGTGTCAGACAGGACTCTGTTACCAAAACAGGTCTTAGCTGACATTCCAAGGAGAGAGAGAGAACTGGTAAGAACAGACTCCTTCAGAAAGAAATGGCATTAACAGTTTTTATTCCAATTTAAGGTCCTCTTTTGGGAAGTAGAGGTTTTATCTCAGGACCAGATTTCACCAGCTGAGGATTGCCTTGAGTATCATCCCACCTCTCAAGCCTGCTAGCTGAGAAGAACCCTGGGAAAAGCAGGGAATGGCAAATATAAAACATTACTGTTACACTTATCTGTATATTTTGTCTTCAGAATATATTGTTTTCTAGAGAGTTATATGGTGGAAAAATAAAATGTTTCTTAGTCCGAAGCAGTACAGGTAATTTCAGGCTGACATCCTTTTTCCAAGGAATGGAAATCACGGCTTCCTCTTACAATATCAAACACCTAATAGGAAACTTCTATCACCAACATTTGTTAAGGTAATTCAGTCCTGAATGCATGAGGTCAGTGAAGTAGGGAAGTTAATACTGAAATGGTTCTACTTATTGCTTAAATATTTTCATTAAATATTTTGGATTAATAATTTAGAAAATAAATATATTTATTCTTTCATTGCAGGCTTAATGACATTTATTCCTGCTTTCTGAGCTTTTTCATTCAGTCGAATAGTAAAGTTACTATCCATACCAAGTGCTTAAAAATTTATTTTAGGTCCTATGTCCTACTACTCAATGCCCTGTTTTCAGAGGCCCAGGACTCAGAGCAGCTTCCATTGATGCTAAGTGGTAGTGTTGAGCACTTCTGAAAATCACACACCCACTTAGGCATCTAAGTGCGGCCTTTGATCCCTAACTTTAAACAGCCACTCCTGAAAGTCTTTGCCTTTTATGGCTTAGCAACATCACTGCCCAATTTACCTGTTTGGGAAGTGTCAATTTACTAACAAAAGAGAAATGCTGCATGATTTATAGAAATATGAAATCCTTACACACCACAAACCTCTGAGGATATTTATTCAATGTCTTTTTATTACATCACTATTAATTTTCAAAACCTTACATTTTGATCAATATGCCAGATTTTTGCTACTCCTTGTTTTGCAGCCAGGGCAACCTGGATTCTGTCACCTGACTCTCCAGTCCCCTCTGCAGCCTGAGACTATGCTCTCACTATGGTGAGAAGAGCTCTGTGGGCACTGCCAAGAGGCTAAACCTGGATTTCCGAAACAGCTTAGTCCCAACTAATTACCATTTGCCACATCCCTACTCTCCCTCCGTACCACCAGTCATGTGCTACCCTGCCCCCCCTCAGTTCTGGGCTTTGCCTCAGCCTGAGCTGAAACATGTAGAGAAAATAATCCTGACAGCAAAAATAAGTTTTTCTGCCGATCCTTCTTCTTTTCATCCTGTGGCCAGTACAGCTCCTGGCCATGTAATGCCACTCCTCCCTCCAGCTGACCATATGGTGGACCTATTTTAGCTCAGTAACCCAGCAGAAACCTCTTGGGGTTTTTTTCCTGGATGAGATTTCTACTGTCTTAGTAACTTGAATCAGCTCCTGAAGAGCCAGAGAAGAGCAAAGGAGAGGGGAAACGAAAAGAGAAGGTGGTGGAAAATAGTGTATTCTCATTTTAGCATGTAACCATACTCCAAATATTGAGCTGACTACTGAATTGAGTACACAGGTTCAGAGTTTGATCAGTGCTCCATGCATTATTTATTTTGTTTTACCTTCAGTCTCTTTTTCATTATTTCTCAAGTTCTCATCTAGAACAGATATTGGTGGGCATTAGTGCAAAGGACAATCAATAAGAATAATGAAAAGCTGGGTCTTTACTTGAGCTACAGTTTTTGTTTTTGATGATATGAAAATGTGAGCAAGCTTTGAGGCTGTATCTCAGCAAGGAAGGGTATAGGCACTGGACTTTACCTTTCTTCTCTTCCCTTGCCCTATAACAGAAATGAATCTGTGTTTTAAACTAGGAATCCATGAGCAATTTTTACATTTAAAAGCAGCAACATTTACTTTACTATTAGAATTGCAGCCCAGCACACCATCCCACCGTTACCCCACAGAAAGGGCCTCTACAGGCAGTGTGACACTGAAGAAAACAAGACGGTGTCCAGGCCCTGCTGCCAGTGCTTGGGGTGGCCTGTCCCCAGCTTCAGGGTGCACTTGACCTGCTGAGATAGACAGGCTTTGCCATGCAAACACAGCACACAGCATCCTCAGTGCAGAGCTTTATGTGGTGCCTCAAGTTTGGTATAGCAAAAGTCTTCTTTACTAGCACTATATGAGAGGCAAGACCTTTCACTCTGTGAGACCTCACGTCCTGCTAGTATTAAAATATCTGTGAGGTTTTCTTTGCAAAGGAAAGTGTCATTCATGTCAGACATTCTCTTGAAGTGCATCATTAATTGTTTTGGTTTCAAAATAATTATGTAAAATAGCTAAATGAATAATACTCTACGTGAGAAAGTTCATGTCCTTGTATGCCAGCAATGCATTTGTCACTTGTTTTCACATGGAACTTTATTAGAATTCCATTATTAATCTACTCTGAGTTGCAAGAATCAAAATAAATGTGGTACCTCTAGCCAATGCTCCTGGGAGTATTTGACACTCTCCTGAAAAATGCTTCTGACCTATTGCATGCAAAAGAAATCTCTGGCCTTTAAAAAGAAAACACAGCTGACATTTCAATGTCTTCTCGTACCTAATGAGTTTCAAGTGACTTGTGTACACCAATTTGATATTAAATTTATTTAGTAGCAAATTTCATTTGTTTTGTTTCAGAACAGACTCAAGTTCCAAACCTTGACAATAAATATTTTCCCTTTCAAGGATGTGAGGAATACAGACTGGCCTTTATGGTGCTCCAGCCTCAATATTTAATCAGCTGGAGAGAAAATTCGAAAACTAATAAGAAAAATCACATTTAATATTGAAAGAAAGAGAACTGTGTCACATCTGACTAGGCAGTAGTTGCAGGACATTTTGGTATTGCAGCTACAGTTTGGATTCATCTCTGACCTAGAGATGGCCTTTCCCAGAGGGAGACAGGCTGCCCCTCTCTGAGAAGGCTCTGATAGCCAGGATAGAGAGCATTTGTAAGCAACTGCACAGCATTTTATCTGAAGGCTGATAAATGGATAATAGAGGCAAGAAAAATTAAATGGTTCAGGGCTATAAATAGACTAAGCTGCTATGTCTATGCCACTGACAAACTGAAAAGATTGAGTTCCATTCTTGCAGCTTTCAGAGGGAGCAAGACCAAGCCCGACATTAAAGAATAGAGCAGCTATTGTTCTAAACACATTTCACAACACACAGGCTGCTCAGAGGATTCCTCTTTCCAAGTAAGCTCCTGAGTGTGCTCATTACAGCTGCAGCCTGGAAAACAGGCAATTAATTTTAAACATGTGTCACCTCCTTGACATCAGGTTCAGCGCATTCACAGGGACACACTGCAGCTTTCTTAGAGAAGGAGCTGCCATGGACTGGTTTTCATACAAAGGAAAAGCAGCGAGCTTTGGGGTCAATCCACCTTTGTTTTTTCCTGCTGTTAATTGAAGATGGTTTCAAATCCACACTGTGTACCATGAGTGATTTTCATGAATTCAGATTCCCCTCCTGATTTATGATCTCCATCAGGAGTGACTCCATCAGAGCCATTTTACCCACCATGCTCATCTGGTGCTTGAGGTAGCAGATTGGCATGATCAGGCAGATGTTTTCAGTGGACATGAGCTGACTCTGTAGGTCTCCTAAATGCTGCATGGAAAATGTTGACAGGAAGTGCTGAGCCACCAAGCCATGGGAAGAGGAGTTTTGTGTGTCTGGGTCCCTGCTGTGTGGTGGATAGGCAGCTTGCACAAACATCCAACTTCATCCCCTGGGCAGTCCTGAGGGACAATAAGCCTGCCATGGGTGGAAGGCACGACCTTTGAGATGTCATATGGCCACTCAACATATAACTACTGCTGGGTTTGTAGAGTCACTGTTGTTAATACAAGGATTAATATAACAAAGAAATCTGTTACTGTACCTTCACACAAAGAGAAATTATGCATGCAGAAGACAATGGCTGAATTCAGACATCCATCAATTTCTGAGACCCACCTCCTGATTCTGTGGGACAGACACATTTCTAGTTCTGGTATTTATATTGGCCCTTTTTAGTCATATGGAAATAATTATGTCAGTAGCTGTTCCTGAAAAATCTGTATTTTAAAAAAATCTATATTTAAAAAACTTTAAAAATGAAGGTCCCAAATTAGAAAGTCAAACATGAAACCTACTATCATCATGACCCAATGCACACAATACAGCTCTAAATTACTATTTTTCCTGTATTCTTAAATAACCAACTTCCTAAAATCCCTTTCTAGTGAAATAGTGTTTCTCTGACTCTGTTTACAGAAATAGTTGATGCTGTGATTCATTTTTTTTCTCCATGAATTGTCTATGGTTAAACTATATAAAAGCTTCCTGTCTGGAACACAGAGTTCAGCTGAAGAAATGCGTTGTTGTTGTCAATGGAATGAGGCAAACAGACTGGCTTCACGTAACACATTGTAATGAAAACATTTTAGGAAGGATTATCTTCTGGAAAGAATGAAATTATTTAAAATGTTAAAACACATATACTAGGAGCACAGGCTCACTTAGATTAATAGAATAGCCACTGCACCAATACACTTTAGCTCCCTGACTTGATTTCAGATTCAGAACAGAAGACATCTTTCAAAACCAAAGATGTTCTTACTAACTTTGCTGGCTCCCAAACATGGCTGATAAAGAAATTCTTGTCAAAATCAGAGCAGTGCAGAACTGCCTAGCCATATCCAGTTGAAGGCCAGCAACAGCTTTTCAGATTATGAAATTGCAATCAGTGGAGATTTTATTTGACGTTCATGCCATGTAGATTCACAGCACCAATACATTCTTTCTGCTTCAGAGACTCTGGTCGTTAGGAAATGAATGAGGAGAGTAACTTACTTTTCAAAATTAATCACATTTATTAATCAAAATTATATGCACTTTACAGTCAGGACATAGCTATGTCTAAGGACAGAGCATTCCCTCCCTTCCTTTCTGTAGATATTAGGGGACAAAAATCCTGTTATGCATTTTATATGGTAGAAAATAACTCTGCCTTTTCACCTTGTGCCCTGTTTGGGGCTATGTGAAGAGAAGCCCTGTACAAGGTGTGACAGAGTCACCTACCTTGCATCCATGGGAGGTAACAGGGATTAATTGTGTCAGCAGTCAATCCCACCTCCTAATTACATGGGTTTTCATGACTGCTACCATTATAGGAGAGCTTAGAATGTGTGGAAGCAGTCATTGCCCTTATGCCACTCATGAGCTGTGTGCTTTAAAGTAGAAAAAAAAATTGCAGGGAAACTGTTCTCTGGGGCTTTCTTGACTCTCTGTCTCTTCTTTTCTGCAATAGGAGAAAGCTCTTTCCCAACTTCTTTTCTCTTCAGCTCTGAAGAAGTAGAGGCATAAGAGCAGTGCTTTCTCACACAGCACTGAGAAATGTATTCAGGGACATTTGTGTATCCTTCCAGGGAGGATGGAAGGTCTTGTTTCCTCATGGGGTGGAGGAGAAGGATGTCAGCCCCTTTGTGGGAAAAGGAGGCTGGGGAAGAAGAAAAAGAGAGGGATTCCTCTCCATAGACCCCTGCTTCCACACCCAGACTGGAACAGTACTGAACCCTGCTGCCTTTCTGCTACCATACCAGTTCCTTTTTGTGAGTACTTGGCTTTCCTTCCCAAGTGCATTCCAAACTCTTAATTTGCTTTTCCTGTTGATCCGTGTCAGATCAGTGTCACCTCACTAATGGATCGCAGAGGCTGAGAATGAAGATAATATTCAGTGATACTTTGGTCAGAATCAGGAGACAGAGTATCATCAGTCAAAGCAGAGATCTCAGCCGGGAAAGGGAATCCTAACCAAGTCCAAACATCATCATCTTACGTGCCAGTATAACCACAGCAGCCTGCAGTATAGGTTCATGACACCTGGACTTGGATAGTTGCTGTATAGGATCCTTCTAATTAAACTCCAAGAGATGGCTAGTGTAGTAAACAATTTAATGAGTAGGTGGCACTCTTTACTCTGAACCACTCTTGAACCAGGACCCAGAAATTGCGGAAGCGTTACATGGTAAAATAAGTGGGACATGTTCATTAGCAGTGTGCTTTGCAGCATTGCATTTCTGTTGGGAAATACTTTTCACTTGGATGCAGGCCTCTCCTTAAGCTCAATAAAGCTGGCACTTCTGTAGGTGATGTAATCTCACACACTTGGAAGAAAACTGCCTGGACTGGGTCACACTCTGCATGCCTGCTTTGCTCACTGTAAACAGAGGAACAGGAACAATCAAGTTTTCTCTCTTCACAGATCAGATGAATAATTAAGATCATCTCTCTTAATGCACTGTTTTCTTATAAAATGCATAAACTGAATCTTCTTCTATTTTAATCTGGCCTTCCCAATTTTCTGCCACAAAGTACATGCATTTGAAATAAGCATGAAAAAGAAGAATGTGTTCCCTATTGCTTGGTCTTCTTTCACAATACCTGCTTTCTGTTCCCCTCAGTTCATATTTTACTGTAGCATTCATGAAGTCCTCTCCTTGGAGACAGAGGGCTTGATTCTGGTGAAGACAAACCACCTGAGAAACCACCTTGGGTTTCCTCAACAGAGCAACAGTGTCACCCTCTCTAGCCCTGACTCCCCCTCACACCCAGTCAGCAGCACACAAATGTTACATAAAGCCACTCCTCTGCATCTACTTGTTCTTGTGCCAACCGGGATGAAAGGAAATCAGGGACTGAGAGCTCAATATGTATTTATACATAGGACTTGACCTTTACAGATGCAAGTGAGGAATGTTTTAGTAAATATCCTTTTATTATCTTTAGTAAAAATAATTACATAAATCCCTGACTACATCACCTTGCTCAAGGAAGCAAATCCTGCATTTGTATTAGTTGTACTGGCAACAATACTGAAAACTTAAGACCCGTTCACAACCTTTAGAAATGGTAGCTGTAAGTTTAGTGGGTTTTGATGATTTAAGAAGTATAAAAGTAATCAAACATCATTAGGGAAATACTGTGCCAAAAGAAAAGAGAAAAGCAGAAACAGATTCACTTTAGAATATAAAGGGCTCCTTTGAAAAAGAAAATACTAATGCTAATGTCAGATTAGGATACAAAGTTCCTAATCTGAAACAAAAAACCTATGATAAGAGGCAGACCTGAAAGCAAAACCATGAAAGTAATAACTTTGCTGAACTCAAATGTGTCATTGCTGTTCTGCTCTTCAGCTCTTCCAAAACTTCACCTAACACATTCTCAACAAATAATTTGTTTGAGTCATTTCCCAGAAAAACAAACTGACCCTCTAGAATATTCTTCCAATATGTAAAGTTTGAATAATTTTTACTGGGAGGATAGTATTATGTGTGTCTATCAGTTTAGCACCCTGGCTCATGAGAATGTAAAGAAAACTGTAAACGGAAGAAGCCAGAAAAAAAAAACCCCATTCGAGCTATGGATGCACAGTGTGTGGGCTTTGTTGTCAGCCAAATAAGTGGAGAGCAGCTTTTCATGTCAATTGAGGAAGAGTCACATCAGACACTAGTCCTATTAGGCAAAACTTTCTCAGCAAAGGCAGGCAGGGTTCACTGATTTACCACAGCTACACCAGTTCTATTGCCTACTCAACATCAAATAGCATGCTTTCAGAATGAATAAAGACTTGCACAAAAACACCAATTGTAATCTGAGAAGATCAGACCAAAACTTCTCACTGCTCCTGATCACATCCAAAATGCATCACCTTGATCTGCTCTGTGAAACACAGGTATCTTTTAATAACAGTCCCTTTCAAAATCCTCTCTTAAAGTAATTAGCCATGTATTACCTAGGAGCTGTGTGCAAGAAAGACACTTGCAAATATTCCTGCTTTTCCTGGCTCTTCAGTTGTTTTATGATATTGGTTGACTGTGGAGGAAATTGTACCATATATTGTCATGGTTTAACCTAGGTTTGGTTTTTTGGTTGGGGAGGGAGTCCGTGACCTGCGGAAGTGGTTCCCTGTGGGGACCTGGTGGAGCCAGTCAGCTGCCTAGTTTTGAAGATTGGTTAAACCACTTAAAAAGAGCTGAGTACATCTCTATGAAAACACATTTAAGAATGGGCAAGCCTGTGGGAAACTCTCTTGGCTTCCAGCTTTTGAGGAGGTAACTGGCTGGGCCCGGGTCGGCCCCGTGTGGCCTGCGTGGCCAGGTCGGCACACGGCTCGGCTGACATTTCTGCTGCCACCGGGCCATGCCACCAGGACTGTCCCAATGCCACGAGCAACCACATGGCCAGATCACTGCCATGTAGCCGGGACTGCACGGCTGAAATCGGCACAACTGGGAGAAAAGTGCACAGGTGTGGCTGCCTCGGCATGGCTCACAATGGACTTTGTTTGTCTAGCCATTTTTAGCCAGCCATGCTGCAGACAGAAGGACAAAAATGGCAGCAGCAGCTTTTCTTGTTTTGAGTGCTCCTCATGAAGAAAAGCCCTGAGTGGAGTCAGCAGCCGGCACTGCTTGCACGGTGTCGGTGGAAAGCACATGACCAGCAGTGAGAGGCACGGTGAGCGATTTCCCCGATGCAGAGCCTGGATGAGATCAGCCTTTCAGCACTGCAGAGCTCTATAAAAACTATTTCAATTGGTAAAGCCTGAGTACAAATGAACCTACGAATAGCAATTCTCTCCCTAATCAGGAAAAGGAAAGGGTGAAAACACATAGAGAAAACCACATGGGACACTGAGGTCAGTGATGAATGAGTCAAATTCGAGACAGGAGAGGATTGAGGAGATGCCTTAGTCTTGGGCTGAAATTCTTTTGTGAGGCTATGGTGAAGATATATTTTATATATTAGACTTTGTTTCTTCCCTGTAATTCATGGAATGCATTGGGGGAATGTAGCATTCTAACTACAGCTGTGAGCAGAAGCAACAGTGTTGAAATAAGCAGATGTTGCCGTAGCTGGGATGCAATGAGAAACCTGAACTGAGAGAGATGAGAAACCTTACCACAGGAATAGAAGAAGAAAACCTCTGTTCCCAGAAGTGGATGAAGAGAACTTTTGCTTTTGTGCTAGAACAGCTCATCCTTAAAATAGCACCCCAATAAGTTGACATGGCCCATGAATGCAGCTGTGGGAAGGCTGCAAGAGATGGGAGGGACTTCATGATTGCAGATTTCTGGGTGGCTGTTAATTCATGAAAATTAAAAACCATGAGAGAACTGTTTCTTGTGGAGAAGTCTCCGTGGCATGGCAAGAAAAACGCCTCTCCCTAAGTGGACTGAAGAAACACTATTCTAGAGGTAGTAAACTGACTGAATGTCCCAGGCTTTGTCTCTTTGCATTGTGAGTGGGAAAGAAAAGAGGGTGTGGGGAGGAGGAGTAGAAGTGTTCTGAAGGTTTATTCTGATTTTCTAATTGTTTTTCTTTCAATTCTGTTAATAAAAATATTTTTATAACCTTTAAAGTTTTGGGCCTGTTTTGGCCTCCTCCTAATCCACATCTCACAGCAGGAAATGAGTAAATAATTCTAGTGGGTGACGTGGCATATGCCCAGCATTAGAGCCACTACATAAATTGTTGCATTGGCTGGGAAACAAACCCACACCACTACATATATTCAGATGCAATTTTTTCTGAACTGAATATCTGCTTGCAGGAAGTCCCTTCCCTTCATCAATATAAATGTTAAATATATACTGAATATATAAACATATGCAGAGGGCTTTGGGTACAGTATTAAGATTAAGCATAAAAAATAACAGTAGATCAGGAGATCGATTCAAATGTACTTTAACACTTCACTATCCAGGGCCAACAGTTGCATGAGTGTGAATGTGCACTGCTCTGGCTGCTGGACACGCAGACCCTCAGCTGACACTCTTGCATGTGGGATTGGCTCCTTTCTCTTCAGCTGTATTCACTATATTTGCCTTTACTTATTTGTGTTTTGGTGTGTGAATATCTCACTGGGCCATGGATACTGGGCAGCCACACAACACCCAAAGCCTATGCAAAAAAAATACCAGGAGCTATGGGTGTCCCTGGGGCATGGAGCTGTGTTCCTTAGGGACAGAGTACTTTCAGGTCACAGGAACCCAGACATGAAGTGACATCTTCAGCAGGCTGTAGGAGTCAGTGCTGAGGATCTATGGTGTACCAAGGTGATCATGTAGACAAGTTTGTACTCTGCATACACACTGATAGAAATAAATCCAGTGCATGGGCAGGGAACACAGATTTTTGGGTACTCAGAACACCACTTTTATAACTAAAAATTGTACTAAAGAAAATTAGACCATTGTAAGTTGATGTGTACAGAAAGTTTGAGCCTGATCTTTGGCCTCGACCCTTCCTCCCATCAGTAAGCACGGGAGATGAAAACGAATACAAGTGGAATTTGTCCAAAAGTGGTTAAACTGAACATCCCCTTCAGACAGCTTTTGCTCCAGACTGAACAGGACACTGAAAAAGTGTCCCTGAGATGGTGTGACGGCAAATGGCACTTTGGAGGTCAAGCTGCAGACAATGGCAAGTGCTTACCAGAGATAGTCAAGTATCAATCAGCCTCCTGTACTTCCTTACATATCTCTGCTCATGACCCTCTTTAGAAAAGCAGATATTTTATCTAGTGAGCTACATAGTCTCTCATAACCATCTGTGGAGAATCTGCAGGTCTTAAATTAGCTGTGGGAGGATGCCCATATGTTTCCTGCATACACTAGATACACATTGAGAAATATAACCAAAAATGAAGCCATTGCAGATTGCACACAGTTAAGGCTAAAGGGCTCAAGCCAAGATCTTTAAGTAAAATTGTACACCGATGAGATGTAATTTACTGTGATTAAAACACAGTGAAGAAGAAATGCAGCTTTCATTTCCTAATGTAGTTTCTTGGGCTGACATGGGAACAGGGTTCCCTGAAACACTAAGCAGTCTCAAACTGCTGGCAACAGGACTTCAGTATTTGCCAGGATCAAGCCTTTGCAGTCATTTCATACACTATTTATTTTTGCAATTGGCAAATTTACTTATGATTTATATCCTTGTATTGTATATGTCAGTCAGTAATTGCCCTGCAGTTGCTAATGGGAATTATTTATTATTACTATATACAAAGAGCCAAAAAGTGACAAATACTTTCCCTGTCTTTGTCTGAAGGCAATTGGAGACCTTTTAAGGTGTAAAACAGTTGAAAAATGGGTAAAAAATGAGCAAGGATTAATTTTCTAGGATAAGCACAATGCAGATACACATATTCATACTCTTTTCTGTAGGCATAGGCACAGACTAACATCTCACTAATTCTCAGAATCCTGAATACAGGTCTGTACATCTGTCTGGGAATACTGCCATTTTCACATTTTTTACAATCCAATACATACGAATCCAATTTTTGTGAACATAAATTAAGATTAAGCAACTATCTACAGCAGAGCTATGTGTCAGTCGAATGCTCCTTCCAGAGTTCCCCCCTCCACCAAACAGCATAGCTGGAGTAGAGAAGACCCACAAGGCTTGACAAAGATTTTATATGTGAGCAGGAGTCCACACTTCTCCAAAAACCCTTAAGAAAGCAAGCAAGCTATTACTCATGAGCGTTTTTCTCTGTGCACAGAAAAAACGTAATTGATCCAGAGGATCCAAGGTGCGCCAGGCTGACTCTCACGGGACAGATGGTCACGGTGCCTCCAGAGGAAGTAGAATTTGCCAAGCAAGCAGTGTTTTCCAGGTCTGTATCTAACAGGCACGTAGTAGAGTGCAACCCATGGGTTTGAGACAAATACACAAATGTGGCCATTTGGTATAGAAAATCTGAGAAATAACAAGCCTGACTTTTACTTCGGGCCCATGAATCATGTTGGTTTCTGTGTGGCTTGGAATGACAGACCTTTTACTCTTGTGGAAATGAAATATGAAAATGCAGTTAGTCAGTGTTGGACTCTGGTAAGGTTTATAATCTGGGGATTATGAAGATATGTCACCTGGTTCCAAGGAGAGATTCCGTAATTCCATGGTGTATTTGTTATCTTTAATGATTCTACTTTATGACAGGTAGTGGACTCAGAGATAGAGCAGAGGTCTACTGCCTTTGGGTTTACAAACATTTTCAAGGTGGGTCTTACAAGTCTAATTGCATCTCCTAACATCCCAGCTGCTTCAAAGCCATAGTACTTATAGAGCAGTCTCCTTTGTACAGATGCAAGCACAACCCAGATGTGTAGCACACACACACAAGGTGTGCCCTCATGCCCTTCAGTGGTCTCCAGAACTATAGGCATGAAAAGCCTGAACCTTAGCTGGGGCACACACCTCCCACATGGGCTGCCAGGGATTGTCCTCCAGGTGCACCTTGCCTGGTCAATCAAATACTGCTGGGAAACTGGGATGAGCTTGGATCCAAAACAGCCCAGAGGCGATATTCCTACAGGACAGGGTCAGAGTGTGACTCTGTCAGTGTGTGCCATCAACAGCAAAAATAGGAACATGAACAGATGGGGCCATATTGACATACAAGCCTTCTTCACAAACTTCACAGGAATTAGATTTCCATGCGATCCAGAGTCCATCAGTGCCTCAGCAGAGGCTGCTCTGCTGTCAGGGTGCAAGAGTCAGAATGAGAAAGTGAGGGCTGGTGGGGCACATCCAGTGCCAGCAGCATCTGATGCCACTTACCAACCCCAGAGCCATAGGTGCTCAAAGGGACAGCTTAGAAAATGGTAGGAAACGCCATTTTCCCAATGAGAGGGAAATCAAGAGGTTGCCAAACCAAGCCCCTCTGCTGCTGGGTCCTCTGCAGCAAAGCCAACTGAGCCAATCCTGCCCAGACTTGCACTGCTTCCCACCCGTGTTCCTGTGAACACTGTGACTTGCACTGTGGTCTCCACTCTGTGCATCACTGCTGAGCATCCCACAGCTACGATTGCTGGGGCTTGGGGACCAGACATCTGCACCCAGTCAGGGAGAATCTGTCTGACCTAGCCGTGAGGGAGACTGTAAGAGAAATGAGACAAAAATACAGGATGAGAAGGCTGTCAGAGGTGACAGCTTGCAGAGGCTATGTTTTACCTGTTACCCACAATTCCCTCCGTAGCACAATTGCTACAAAGATGTAGTATTTTCAGGACTAGGTTTCCTTTAAACAGATACGAGCACAACCCTGACATACATTCAAGGAGTCTTCTCTAACTATTTTTCACTTACTCAGAGACCAAACAACATCTACCTTTAGAGACAGCATTCTGCAGTGGGGGAAAGTGGTGATTGCTGTCTGCCTGTGTTGCAGTTCTCCCTAGATTGGGGTGTGGAATATCATAAACCTTACAGCAAGGAAGGGCAAGAAAGATGAATGGTGGTGTTCTCATGTCAGGTATCACTCTGGCTGAGCACACTAGGCAGAAGAAAAAAGCAGACTATGCATATGCTTTGGCACATCTTCTAATTTTTTTTTTTTCACTTTTCTTTGTCCTTCCAGGCACCCAGTGGTAAGAAAGTGGCCTCGTAGCTATGAGTGGTTCTTCATGAAAATGAACATTGAACACATCTGGCTTCAGAGCTGGTATGGAGAAGCTTCTCCCATTGCAATAGAAGAATATTTAAAAGCTGTTCCAAGTAAAGGATGATTGAATGGGCTTTGATATAGAAATCTCCTGAGTTTCCTTTACAAACACAAACTTTCATGGTAGATGGTTCCTTTACAGTGATATTTTTCTTCTTCTCTCAAAAGGCTTCAAAATAGCCCTGTCTCACATGAAGCGGAGTGAAAATAAATCAACACAGACTTTCAAATTATAAAGGAGAGGTGGATATTAGCCCTACCCTGCAATGTACAGACTTGTCATTTCAAGCAGGCAATGCGTCATCTGAAATGCTGTTTTTAAAATGCTTTGTATCTGTTTGTTTTGACTTTTATTGCTGTGCACCCACAGGGAAACTACACTATGTGCTAAATATAATGTTCTGATTTGCAGAAAATGCAAATTGCCTACTCAGAACCCTCTATGCATTGTGGAGGTATTACTGCTGCTTGGTCTCCCTTGATTTGTAAGTACTTTAAGAGAAATTAAATATCTACAGTTTTAGGTATTTAAGCTTAAAAACAAATTATTTGCTAAAGCTGTCCTCATTTGCTAACTTCTCTTTTCTATGTGTGCTTTTCCCTAATTAGATAATTCGATATTTCACTTGGAAATTGAGTAAAACTTCTCTGTTTAGCAGAAAGAAATGCAATCTGTTCAAACAACATAGCTCCAATATAACTTGTCTCTGACACAAAGCTGGTTAAACACATTAAAGGCCAAAATCAAATCAGCCCCACAAGGATTATCTCAATACAAGTATAAACATTCTCATAAGAAGAATTTAAGTAAATGTTCTCAGCTAGCCTGTTCCTGTTGAGACAGGAAAAGTATTTTTAATGGCCTGTAGTCTCAATTTTTTTTGCCTCCCTGCTCCAGCCACTGCTTTATTTTTAACTGGCTTGTGCAACTGATTTTTTTGTAAGCCCTCACTAACTTGCTGAGGGGTGGAGCCTGTCCCTTAACTCTGTTTACTCATCAAAATTTAAAGGGCTTGTTCATGCATTTATTTTTTAAAGAAGCCTAAAGATGGTAGGTATTTCAGGCCACTAAAAACTGCTTTTCCTGGTGTGGAAAGTTCAAACTTTGTTGCAAACACATTATATACAGGCTTCTCATGTGGTAATACCAAAAGAGTTCAAAGGTATTTTAATCACCATCAGCTCTCTCTGTAGATGTCCTCCTGCTACACTTATTCTGCTGTTCTTAAGGGTATCACAGAAAGAAAATTCCCATGGCTAACCAGCCAAGTCACAACACAGTTTGAAAATTATATGGCTGCTCTCCGTTACGTAAAGAAGGAGACACGTTGAGATGGGGTTTATGTGCCTGTGGGGAAGATCTTCCAGCATCCCTGGGAGTGCACTTGAGCTCTGGACATCAGCCTGCACCACGTCTGGGCTGGGGAGGAGTGCCTGGGTGAGTGCCCTGAGCTTGTACAGGTTAATCCCTGGGCAGAGCTCAGAGGCAGCTGCATGAGCTATGATCAGCTGGAAGCCAATTAAGTGTAGCTGAGCTTATTTTGGCTTAGGCTTGGAGAAGAGAGAGTCATTCCCAGAACAGCTGGGCACCATGCTGGTTTAACTACAAGGGGCCCCAGGGTGCCCAACAGCCCTAGGGTGAGTCCTGGGCCCCAGGCATCACTACCAATCCTGATACTCTGTAAGAAGCCAAGGCAAATGAAGGGGGAAAGCTTTGTTTAGACACTCACTAAGTTTTTTTTTGTTCTTGTCTCATTGCCAGAGACTTTGTTAGCTGTGCAGATCTTTTGCAGAGGTAATTACACAAAAGGAGGAAGTGTCCTGCCTGAATCTATTTCCTTCTTTTTTTTACTTGGCAGATGAGCTGCATTTTCAGATTTGAGTTTGCTCCTGAATCTTGCACTGTGTAATACTGAAGCAAGATGGCCTGTCCTATACAGATTTATAGTATACCATGAAGTGAAATCCTCCTTGATTCCTATAATTTCGCCATGGGGATCTTTGTCCACTATGGATTTGATTACTTTGTCCACTAGGATTAATGGGACTTTCAAATCTGAGTTCAACAGGAAGAATACTAGTCCTTGAAGAAAATTTCACAGGTGTAATATTTCTGTGAAAGTATAATCACGTATTTCCTTATCCCAGTTCACTACTATTCCCAAAGAAACGTGAAACCCTCATTCTGTCCCCCACCCCTAAATACACACAGATTAAGCAAATTCAGAGTAAAATCTTAATGTTTAAACAAACTGAAGAAGAGAGGAAAAATTTTAGAAGTGCTACTATTACTACACTCTCAATTTCATTCACATCCCCTGGCAACAGGAACATGGTCCTATGTCCTATCCATTACCTTATTAACTAGTCTTGAAGCAGCAAGAGATTGTGTCAAGAAGGTTCACAAGAGCTTTAATGTTTAAGAAGTCAGTGGTGTACTAAGAAAGGTTTTGAATTTAGAACACCCTGCTTGTTATAGGCTGCCTCCCTGCACACATAGATTAATTGGAGTAGCTTCTGTATTGTAAAATAGCACATTCATCAAGAAGCTTTTCTGTATGGACCTGCCATGAGGCTCTTGACAGAACCCCAAAACATAAAATGCTGGTGACATGTCAAGCGACNCCAAAAAAAAAAAAAAAAGGAGGTGGTAGTAGCTTGCTTATTTGGGCTTTATATTATTTATATTATTTATTTATCGTATGGTTCTAATTTTTCTTTGAACAGACAAATTTCTCCAGTAATATTGGTCATCACATGGTAAGTGATGTTTCTTGAAACTTTTAACCCAGAGTTTTATCTGAAATACTACAATAAAACTGTAGTTCCTTAATACTGTAGAGTCTGATCTTGCTTCAGTTCAAGTCAATAGCAAAAATCCCATTTATTTGTTGAGCTTTAATTATTGGATCAAATAAGCATTTTCCTAAGTCTTTATAAGCTTTTATGTATTTATTAAGCATTTCAACTAGCTGATGTGTAATTTCCATGTGTTCTGTATTTTCGTTATTTCTGTAGCTTCCCAAAAAAGTTTATTGTGCATTACGTTTAAAATTTTAACTGTAGTCTTGCAATATTTAAAAGATCTATTTAGTAATTTCTGTATACTTACTGAAAAAAAGAAGAAGGGAATTGAAAAGTTGGGTTCTCACTTCTTGCTGATTTGGGCAAAAGAAATGCATGTACAGGATTTAGGCACAGCTATTTTGAACTGCTGTTCTTATTTAACCAAAGAATGCTGTTTCTGATGAAATTTTCATCACTTCAGTGGTTGAAATGCAATCTGTCNTGGGCACCATGCTGGTTTAACTACAAGGGGCCCCAGGGTGCCCAACAGCCCTAGGGTGAGTCCTGGGCCCCAGGCATCACTACCAATCCTGATACTCTGTAAGAAGCCAAGGCAAATGAAGGGGGAAAGCTTTGTTTAGACACTCACTAAGTTTTTTTTTGTTCTTGTCTCATTGCCAGAGACTTTGTTAGCTGTGCAGATCTTTTGCAGAGGTAATTACACAAAAGGAGGAAGTGTCCTGCCTGAATCTATTTCCTTCTTTTTTTTACTTGGCAGATGAGCTGCATTTTCAGATTTGAGTTTGCTCCTGAATCTTGCACTGTGTAATACTGAAGCAAGATGGCCTGTCCTATACAGATTTATAGTATACCATGAAGTGAAATCCTCCTTGATTCCTATAATTTCGCCATGGGGATCTTTGTCCACTATGGATTTGATTACTTTGTCCACTAGGATTAATGGGACTTTCAAATCTGAGTTCAACAGGAAGAATACTAGTCCTTGTAAGAAAATTTCACAGGTGTAATATTTCTGTGAAAGTATAATCACGTATTTCCTTATCCCAGTTCACTACTATTCCCAAAGAAACGTGAAACCCTCATTCTGTCCCCCACCCCTAAATACACACAGATTAAGCAAATTCAGAGTAAAATCTTAATGTTTAAACAAACTGAAGAAGAGAGGAAAAATTTTAGAAGTGCTACTATTACTACACTCTCAATTTCATTCACATCCCCTGGCAACAGGAACATGGTCCTATGTCCTATCCATTACCTTATTAACTAGTCTTGAAGCAGCAAGAGATTGTGTCAAGAAGGTTCACAAGAGCTTTAATGTTTAAGAAGTCAATGGTGTACTAAGAAAGGTTTTGAATTTACAACACCCTGCTTGTTATAGGCTGCCTCCCTGCACACATAGATTAATTGGAGTAGCTTCTGTATTGTAAAATAGCACATTCATCAAGAAGCTTTTCTGTATGGACCTGCCATGAGGCTCTTGACAGAACCCCAAAACATAAAATGCTGGTGACATGTCAAGCGACAAAAGGGGCCTCATGAAAAAATGCTGTCTTATATCACCTGTTCTCATTTAGTGCTTCTTTCACACAAGAAATAACTACCATGAAATGACTACCTTGAAAGTCTGTAGACGTTCATCAAAAATACAACCTGTAGATTTT